>JAANDH010001763.1:0-31127 GCA_011799765.1 Nymphaea thermarum | reverse complement strand
TGGATTAGATCAGACCTCTAGTCCATATCATAGATACAAGCTTGAAATCCTACATCCTAGACCACATAAGATCTTAGCTGCTTGTTCAAAATCCGAATCCAACATCCTGGACCGGATTAGATGAGACGTCTGATCCTAACTTTTGGTCGAAATCCCAAATCCAACATCCCAAACCGGATTAGATGAGACCTCTGATCCTGAGCTTTGGTCGAAATCCCGCATGCAACATCCCAAACCGGCTTAGATGAGACTTCTAATCCTCACCTTTGGTCGAAATCCCAAATCCAACCTCACAAACTGGATTAGATCAGACCTCTAATCCATATCATCGATACAAGCTTGAAATCCAACATCCTAGACCAGATATGATCTTTGGGGCTTGTTCAGAATTTGAATCCAACATCTTAGCCCGGATTAGATGAGACCTCTGATCCTGACCTTCGGTCGCAATCCTAAATCCAACATCCCAAACCGGATTAGATGAGACCTTTGATCCTGAGCTTTGGTCGAGATCCTGCATGCAACATCCCAAACCGGGTTAGATGAGACTTCTAAACCTGACCTTTGGTCGAAATCCCAAATCCAACATCACAAACTGGATTAGATCAGACCTCTAGTCCATATGATAGATACAAGCTTGAAATCCAACATCCTAGACCAGATAAGATCTTAGCTGCTTGTTCTGAATTCGAATCCAACTTCCTAGACAGGATTAGATGAGACCTATGATCCTGACCTTCGGTCGAAATCCCAAGTCCGACATCACAAACCGGATTAGATGAGACCTCTGGATTAGATGAGACTTCTGATCCTGACCTTTGGTCGTAATCCCGATTCCAACATCACAAACTGGATTAGAACAGACCTCTAGTCCATATCATAGATACAAGCTTGAAATCCAACATCCTAGACCAGATAAGATCTTAGCTGCTCGGATTAGATGAGACCTTTGATCCTGACCTTTGGTCGAAATCTCAAATCCGACATCCCAAATTGGATTAGAACAGACCTCTAATCCATATCATAGATACAAGGTTGAAATCCTACATCCTAGACCACCTAAGATCTTAGCTGCTTGTTCAAAATCCGAATCCAACATCTTGGACCGGATTAGATGAGACGTCTGATCCTAACTTTTGGTCGAAATCCCAAATCCAACATCGCAAACCGGATTAGATGAGACCTCTGATCCTAAATTTTGGTTGAAATCCCGCATGCAAGATCCCAAACCGGATTAGATGATACCTCTCATCTTGAGCTTTTGTCTAAATACTGCATTGCAACATGTAAAACCGGATTAGATGAGACCTCTAATCCTGACCTTTGGTCGAAATCCCAAATCCAACATCCCAAACTGGATTAGATCAGACCTCTAATCCATATCATCGATACAAGCTTGAAATCCAACATCCTAGACCAGATAAGATATTAGCTGCTTGTTCAGAATTTGAATCCAACATCTTAGACCGGATTAGATGAGACTTACTTTGTCTCTATAAATCTTTGAAATCACTGTTCAAATTTTCTAAAGCAATTTGACTTGAAATTCTTTTGTTTTTCTTTGAATCTTCTCAATTTCTTGCCAGATCCTTAAATTTCTTGTATTTGATTTGCTATATTTCCTAATTATGCTTGTTAAATTCACAAGTTTGTATGTGCACTTTTCAACTGTGACTTTTCTAGATTACAATAGATTGTATGAATTTTTAAAACGATTTTAATCATTGTGTAAATTAGAGGTTGAATTTTTAAAATTCAAAATCCAATCCAAAACTTCTCAGACTGTATGAGAATAGACCTCTAATCTAGAGCTTTGGTCTAAATCCCGCATACAACATCCTAGACCAGATCAGCGCTGGCCTGTGATCCAGACCTTAGGTCCTAATCCCTAATTCCACACCCCATACTGGATCAGATCCGACTTTTGATCTAATTCCTTGATCGCTAAAGTAAACTATGAAGGATAAAACTAAAAATAAGGTTGTAATCTATAGAATATTCCATTAATATTAGTTGGAAATTTTATTACTAAGTTTTTAAAAAATGAACAATTTTGTCTAAATATTCTATCAACGAACTTTATCAGACCACAAAATAAAGTGTGGCCCATTCAAGGTTCTGCTATATGAAGGTTGAAAAGAATGTTATATAGAAGGCAGGCTGGCATAATTGCCGATGTCATCTTATGGCCTATGTGCACAAGTTGGTAAAATAACCACAATATCCTCTCCTTTTATAACGCATATGTTGGACTCTAAAAGAAGAATAACCAGGCACACATGTTGCTATTTGCTGGCTTAGAAATTTACCAGGGACCAGATGAATGTCACCAAGGGGTGAGGGAAGGGGGGCCTGCCTAGGCCGTGGCCCCACCCGGGCTAATTAAAAAAAATTGTCCTTGGTTCTCTTCTTGTTTTAGTCTCCTCCTTCAGATCTATTGGCACTAATCCAGGTTTCCTACTTAAATTTTTTTTCTTGCTCATTTGTCATTTGCATTGAGATCATTCAAGAAAGGGACTTGTTCAATGATTGAATTCTGCTAAATTCTTTTGAAGTGATCTAGTTTTTATGTTTGGTGTTTTTCTATGCTCCTCTTATGTGGTTCTTCCACTTGAATTATTTCAAAAACTTTCTGGTTCTTGTTCAGAAGCCTGGTTAGAAAGACTTCATCTGCTGCTAGATCTTCATTGCTCTTAGTGAAGTAGTTTACCAAGTACCTTAGTGACAACTTCTCTTCACATGCCTCCCCTTTTCACAATATAAGAATGACAAGTAGACAAGAAAGAAATCTTAATAGGACGGTTACCAGACTTGGTAAAGAGACAAACCTACCTAGGTCGACCTAATAGGTATGTATAATATGGGAGACAAGTTTGACCCAGGTTCAGCAGATGGAACATCCTAAATCAAACATCATAGAACAAATTCAAATCCCTCATGAGTCCTTGAAATCATTTCCAATATTTTACTTTGTCTATATAATTCTCTGAATTCACTCTCTAAGTTTTCCAAAATTTTGTAAATAGGCTTCAAATCCTTATGATTGATTTTCTTTGAATTTTTACAATTTCTTGTTAAGTCTTCAAAATTTTTGGATTTGATTTCAGACTTTTCTTAAATCATTGTTAAATTCTCAAGTTTCTAAATGCACCTTTCAACGTTCAGGTTTCTAAATTCTATTGGATTGTATGTATGTTCAAAGTGATTTTAAATATGGTCCAAATTGAGGTTAATATTTTAAAATTCACATCCACATTCCGAATATACATTCGACATCAAAGATATGATAAGATGATATCTATGTTCTAGCTGCTTGTTCAAAATCCCGAATCCAACATCTTTGACCGGATTAGATGAGACCGTTGATCTTGACCTTTGGTTGAAATCCCAAAGCTAACATCCCAAACCGGATTAGATCAGACCTCTGATCCATGTCATAGATATAAGTTTGAAATCCAACATCCTAGACTAGATAAGATCTGAGTTCCATTTTAAATCTTAGGGTAGAATCCCAAATTCGATTTGGCAAGCCGGACTAGATCGGACCTATGATCTGTTTCTTTGATCAAAATCTTAAATCCAACCTCATATACCTGATCACATTAAAAAGATGAATGGCTTTGTGATTTCTTGTAAATTATTTTCAAGTCCCTCAGGAATTTTTGAAGTCGCTTGAAGAATATTACTTTGTGTATATAAACCTTTGAAATCATTGTCCAAGTTTTTGTTTGAATCTTGTCAATTTCTTGTTACATCTTTAAATTTTTGGTAGCTACACTTCCCAAATGCTTGTTAAATTCTCAAGTTTTTAAATGCCCTTTTCTAGTTTCAATTTTCTATAAATTACACTGGACTATGTGAACGTTTAAAACGATTTTAAAAATTTAAATTTTAAAATACCAATCCAACTTTTAAGACCGTATAAGGTTATACTTCTAATCTAGAGTTTTGGTCTGAATCCCACGTACAACATCCTCCAGATCAGAGCTGACCTCTGATCCAAACTTTAGGTCCACATCCCTAACTCAACACCTCCTACCAGATCAAATCAGATCTTTGATCTATTTCTTATATTCTAATCCTAAATCAAACATAATAGAAAATATTCAAATCCCTTATGAATGTTTGAAATCATTTCCAGTATTTTGCTTTGTCTTTATAAATCTTTAACACCACTCTCTAAGCTTTCCAAAATTTTGTAAATTGACTTCAAATTCTTATGGTTGGATTATGTTGAATTTTCTTAATTTCTAGTGAGATATTCAAATATTTTGGATGTGATTTCATACTTTTCTCAAGTCATTGTTAAATTTTTAAGTTTCTAAATGCACCTTCCGACTTTCGAGTTTCTAAATTCCATTGGTTTGTATGAATTTTCACAATGATTTTAAACATGGTATAGACTGAGGGTTAATATTTTAAAATTCACATCCACATTCAAAATATGCAATCGACATCCTAGACCGGGTAAGATGAAACCTCCTTTCTGGCTGCTTGTTTTAAGGTCCTAAATCCAACATCCCTGACCTTAGGTTGAAATCCCAAATTCAACATGATAGACTGGATTATATGAGACCTCTGATCCATATCATAGATAAAGTTTGAAATCCAACATCTTAGACCATATAAGATCAAACTTCTAATTCCAATCTTAAGATAGAATCCCAAATTCAATTTTGTAGACCAGGCTAGGTTAGACCTGTGATCTATTTCTTATATCAAGGTCCCAAATCCAACATCATATACTTCATCACTTAAAAAAAAAATGAGTGGTTTTCTGATTCCAAAAGGATCATCATATACTTCATCTTTTCGAAAATATTACTTTACACATGGTACTGTTTGTACCATCAGGTAAAAGGATCAGACGACTCATATTAATCTGCATAGTTCTCATGTTTATTGACTCCAGGTATTCTGTAAAGCTTAAAATATCATTACTCATTTGTTTCCTTCTTTGATTAGATCTTGCTTTATTGAATAAGGTGCAGCTTTCATCTCTTCAAGCCCTAAAGCAAAAGAGTGTCCAGAAGATGAGACTTCCACATGCCTGGATCAAGAATGGTTTGTATTGCTGGCAATGGCAGAGGTACATGGAGGCTGGTGTAGGCAATTGCCGACACCAGCCCACATAAAATTGCTTATTTTTACATTGGTATCTCATAGGCATTTTGTTATTTACATATGGACTGCCCCTTAAAAGTTTCTGATGTATTAATAGTACCCTTCTGCCAGATAAGGGACATCCCATTTGACGAGTATGCTTCATTCCAAGCGAACCTTGTCAATGGCGACGGCCTCACTGCAGAACTGCTTAATCAGGTTCGCCCTCATTCTCTCTCGTTCATATGATTATCATCGCGAATAATTTGCATTGTTTGGACAACCCTTCGCCCTTATGAAGTGATAAAATCATTTGTTTTGCCTGCTGATTGACATTTTTTTTTATATACTACGATGCATTATAGGAGACCAGATTACCTTAAGTTGAAAAAGTAAAAGTTTTTCTTGAAGTGTCCAAAACACCCCGGATTTCTGTGAGTGCTCTTAATCTCAACCTCCGTCGTAGTTTGTATTTATAATTTTATTCATGCAAAAAATACTATGAAAAAAAACATAAGATTGCATGAAAATTTGGTACATGTGGCAATTAAAATCTACCAAAAGTCTAAGAGTATAATAAGAAGCTATTTGTTTGTGAGTCGACGAGCTATTAAAATTTGCAAAAGTACCCCAAATACATTGAAAGAAAATAAAGGGTTGAGATGGCTATTATTAAGAAGCTTTTCATAATAGTTTCTTGTTAAACTACGAAGATGTTTATAATTTTTCTGCATATACAGAATGACTTCTTCTTGAAAACTATAAATTTTTGTGTGCTTAGTTTCCCATCAAAGCTTTTATCTCGAGTTCTCAACCACTGCTAAAAAGTCACGATTTGAGAAAGGTCAAGGGTTCAAAGACTGGGTGCGACATCAGCATTCCTGTTTTCCAAATTCCAAGTAATAACAAAGTCCGACCACCAAGTTAGGATTACTCGCTGAATTAAGTAAAGTTCTGACGTATGATATATATATATATATACAACATCAAAATTTAAATTTGTTGTTTAAAACTTGCGTGATTTTTTGCCCCTTTTTTCCAAAGAAATGCACGTTTAAGTTTGAAAAGCAATTATCATGGGTGTTCGTAGGCAAATTTTATAAGATTAAGTTTGAAAAGCAATTATCATGGGTGCATCTTTGCAGTGGAGGGCGTGTGCCGCAATTACCTAAAAGGTGAGATTGTTATACTCTAGTTGATGATGAGTTATCAACTGTATCAAGGGGTGGAGTGATAATCTAGTTGATGACTTATCAACAGTATTCAAAGGTGGACTGAGAGTGGGGCTTGCAGGGGCCATGGCCTTCCACATATTTTGGTAAAAAATGTTTATATTTTTAATTTTTTTTTTTTAGTTGGCTTATGAATGCTGAAAGGCCCTGGCCCCTGCAAGCCCCACTCAGTCCACCTAAATTTCGAAGGAGCTTACATAAATTTCGAAAATGCTATCTGGCTCCTTCTAAAGGTTAAAGGTAGCCTTCACACAAAAAGCATATCTGCTACAACAATATATTAATAGTATTAGTACGGACCACTGTCAGATGCTTCACCATACGGGAACAGCAGCAAAATATCAGCACCAAATACCCGTGTTCTTCAATCACTCAAGATGATTGGGCGTCGTCTGTCCGTTCACCATCGACGCCACAGCAAGAATGGCATCTGTGCTCTCTCCATCCTTGGAAGGAGAGAGAGAGAGACTTTGGGCTGTTCTAACAGAGAGCTCACTCATGCAACTCTTGTCCTGCAGCTCAGACAAATTGAAATCTAGCTTGTGTTGATGGCTTAGCACCTTGCACTCCACGTTGAAATGTCATCTGAATGCTGTTAAAACCAACTGAGGCAGAAAAAGTGGGTGATTTAGGCAAGTTACTGATCATTGGGCTCTTTAGTTCTTCTGGAGACTGCCCATTTCTTCAATGCATCATCTAACACCCTCTTAGGTTACACAAGATCAGGGTGTACTGGTAGCAGAACCTCAATTAATTTTGGTACTGCCAACCACAGACCTGTTTATACGAAGTTTTTCGAAAACAAATGAAAATAACGCTGTAAATTAACTAGTCGTTTAAAACTAAAAAAACACCTTTTTGTGGGAGTCATTTTTTTGCGTTTTTTCAGTTGTTTTGTTTTTCAGTTTTTTTTAATGTCAAAGAATTTTTTTATTTTTTATTTGTTGCAAATCTCTTTTTTTTTTAATGTTTGTGTTATTAATTTCTCATTTATTTTATTTTCTTGCTATTTTTAGTTTTTTAAATTTTTTTAAAATTTACCGTTTGTATGTCAGATGTTTGTGTTATTGCTGTATTGTACTCAATAAAAAAAACCTCGACATTTAAAATTCTGAAATGTTATTTGTGATTATGGCTTATAGTTTTTTGATATTTTCTATAATCTTCACGTTGCGTTTATAAATTCCAACAACTACTTATTCCGTTTGAAAATATATAATTGTTGGAATTGATATTTTTTTCCATTAACTATCCCCTTCCTGCTTTCACTGTCTAGGTAGGAAAGGGTTGGAATTTTAAATATATAAAGGAGCTGCCAAATAGAAGACAGTTTCCTGATTGTGACCCACAGAGAAAAAGAAAAACAAACTGAACAATGAATGGAATTCACTTTCTAGCTCAATTTTCTTTTTGTCCATAACTTATTATTGATGGGCCGAAACATTTTTTTCCCCTTCCAATTAATGATCCAACAATCAAAGTCTATTTTCGACTCTGAGAGCCAAGGTTTCTCAATAATAATACTTTAACGAGATTTCTACAAACTTTTTCAGTCTCACCTGCAAATATCTAGTTCTTTTTTTTTTCCTGTTTTGAATTGCAAAGGAAAAGAGCATCGCTATTGAATTTATTGCCGCTTGTTCTTGAAACTCCGACTGTATCATATTCACTCTTTGATGGACTATTTGAATGCACAGATGAAAAATTGTAACGTACAAAATCATTGGAAAATTACATGTTATACGCCGAATCTCAGTTTCTTTCTCACATCTTTGAAACTAGGTAATATATTGCCAAGAAATGTGTAGTTTGCCTCGGAAACTAGGTATTCTCAGTTTCTTTCACATCATTTTTTCCTCTTTTTTAAAAGGGCATAATTATTGGACTCCATCTAAAATAATTAGAAAAATAATTTTAACTGCACATAAAATATATATCCAGTAACATATAAAATATATATTTTTTTCCCTCTCTAGAACCCACACGAAGAGCGGATTTCCATGTTCTCAACTACAAGCATCACATTCGAGGCTTCACTTTCACCAAAACTATAAAGCTAAAAAGCTTCATTTCTGAAGCGTAACTTGCACAGTAGTTTGAGCAACTATATTACAAATCATCTGATGTCATGGGCGTAGACCGGCTTTTTCTTTTACAAGTTAAGTCATACACTAAGTAATCACCCCAATTATTTCACATAAATGTAGTAAATTATGATAAACTGACAAATTTAACGGTCATCCATGCAAGTAAAACCATGACAGTGCAGATCTTACGAAGACTATTAAATAATTCCTGTAAAATAAATAAATAAATAAATATATATATATATAATATTTTGGCCTTTGTTAAGAGAAAAATTCTGGCTCTACCCATATCGTAATGTACAAGGAACCTCCAAAACTTGTGTTGTCACGCTTGTCCGCCTTCTTTATTTGAATTAACTTAAGAAACGAAGAGACCAATATAAATTGTATTCTTATTCCTTCATTGAGCAACTCCGCTTAGTTTCCACCAAACAATCATTCATCCGAAAAATCACAACTAGTCGATACCATATTTTTATTTTATCCAATAAAAGTCAGAAGGGCAGATTTCAGGATCTGCGAATCTGAAATATTACTTGTACAATAAGCAGCTATTTTAATATAATAATGGAGAAATGTAAAAATTAGACCACAACCTTTCGTAAATTACAATTTTTTTTTTCCTTTTTATGATTGAGCGCCAACAAATCGTTCCAACCATCTAATTTCCTTTTTCTGGGTGTTATTTGCCGGCCAAAATGGAAATATTTGTGTAGAACTGTTATTTTTTTCAAATCAAAATCTCAAGAGAGCCGGTCATTCTGACAGATAAGAGGTTAAAATTCATTTTGAAAAAAAAAAGAAACAAAAAAAAACCTCTTATAAGAGGAAATTAGAGGAGTCAAAAAAACCTCATATAAGTGGAAATTTGTGAGGATGGAAATATTATTAAACAAAATAAAGAATACATCTCTGGATGAGTAAGAGGGAATCACACCGCTTGGATGAGCCTCCGAGATGCTGAAGGTTCAAAACTATTGAAACTTAGGTAAACTTATGGTTACTCCGTTTAGCTTGAAAACAACGTATGTATTTGTTGGGCGATCCAAAAAAAGAATGATACATATAAAAATCAAACTGACGATTAAACTCTCACCAATATGTAAATGCGACCAACTACCAACAAACAAAAGAAAAATGCCCCCTCAAATCTGCAACTCGAATATCATATGTTGCTTAGATGACTTGGAAAGAACATGTATGAATCAACTTTTCAAAAAGTTGGATGGTAGTCATCTTTCCTGACTCCTCAACTTTCCCAGCCCCTGTTTCAACTTTTTCCAAGCAGCTGATTCGGTTCAGAGAACCACTTATATATATTTGAGAACAGTCGTAATCTCACCTGTCTTGCTTACTTCAGTCCCCTTCGCTACCATTATCTTACTGTTCAGTAATAAGACGGAAATTTGAACGATGCGTCGCTGGCACAAAGACGTGCCATTCTGGGTTATCATCAAACACCAAAACAACAGCTCAATCCTCTGTTGCCTTCCTTCTTATCTAATCAATCTGTCCCTTTCAAATAATCGCACTGTCGCACATCTTTCTTTTTTTTATTTCTCTAACTTCAGTATGGCTCATCAATATATAGATTCTATACATGTATAAGTTGATGTATTTCATGTGTTTAGTTGATCCAAATATGAGCTAGAGAAACTACTTTGTCCCTCTCTTTTGCATGAAAATTTTCCATTTTTTTGGGTAGAGGAGTTGAACTGTATTTCTGCAGTAGGTAGCTCATGCTGACTCTGATTTCGTGCAGTAGGTGGGTAACGCAGACATCTAAACTGCACGACAATATTATGCGGGCAAGTAATAGCCGCAGTTGCTTTTAAACAGCCACTTTATTTAGTTGACCAGCTATCAGAAATTTTACGGACCGAATTAAAGTTTTAAATTTTCGACTATGGAAAAGAAATATCGTTTTTCAAAATTTTTATACACAACAATTGAAAGTTTTTAACCTGCCATCAATAAGCCCTGATTTCTTATTTATATGACAAGGTTCCAGGGTGGAGCTATAATTTAGAAAATAAATTTGCGGCCTAGCAAGGTTCCATCAAGAGGGTCGCCATGCACTTCAAACTGGGCTCAGGTTCGATTAGGTCGTACTAATGAGCTCATCATTCAAATAATCAAGAACATTAACAAGCGATTCATAATTAAGCGGAGCAAGAAGCTGGCATTAGCTCATTTGCTTGGACATACAAGCAAACACAATCTTGCAACTCCACTCCAAAAGATAGTGGTTGGATTATATATCTATGGTTAGCTGGAAACTTTTGTAGATAGATCCAAAATCCTGCAGTACCCAATTTTATAGATCAACAACCAAGATGAAAGAGGGACAAGGACAACCAATATTTCAAAATGCTTGCAACAAAAAATATGATTTATTCATACTTCTACTACGCAACTTATTAGTTCTGAAGTTGGTGAAAATATGATCGTCAGTATTCGATTTTTATGTACTGAAAATTATATATGTTTGATTGATAAATCCAAACGATGAAATAAGTTTCTATTAATTACTTTTTCGAAAATAAAAAAAAAACCTATTTAAAACGATTAAATAACCAGTAAACGGAAGAAATTTAAAGGAAGCTGATGGCATCGCAGTCTCCTGGAGAACTAGAACGAGGCGGCTCCTTATCCCTCTACGTGGGCCCGCTCTTGAAGCCCACGTGTACTTGCTTGTAGCCAAGGAACACGTGGACCCCGATAGGAGGACGACCTCCTCTTTTAGGACAAGCCACTGTCATATACACGACTCCATCGATGTGAAGCTTAAAGTTGGAGTCATATAAAGCGTGCTTCGTGTGATAAGAGGGTCCATTAAGCACGCTCATTCTTATCACGTACTGAATCAGATTTCTCAAAAAAGGCAGGAGATTACTTATCTTAAAGCCATCGACACACAAATTCTCATTCAATGGGCTCACACTTCGTTTATTCTATTAAAAAAATATCGTTTTCCTTTGAAGTTGATAGCTTCATACGTGCTTCATAAATTCGTCAACAACAATAAAGCAAGAGGAAGAACGAATTTGAAAGCAAAAACGAGATGTCAAAAGATCGACCAACGAACGCTTAGCTTCTGTCTCAATCTTCAACGTAAGAATGAGAAAGCAGGAGGATTAAAAGAAGAGAGAGCGAGTTGAGAATTAAAAAGAAAGGAAGGAAAGAAAGTCAAGGGACACATTCACTGGTTCACCTGCTACGCACGCAGGGTGGCGTCGTTTCCTTCTCTCTCCCGCCCTCCCAACTTCCCCGCCTCAACGGGTAACCGCACCCACCGAACCAGACAGAAAAAGGAGAACCCAACACGCCATCGATTCCTCCCCTCTCGTCCCAGACGTCCCTCTCAAACAGAACCACCCTTAAATCCCTCCCCCCTCCTCAACTCCCCAACACCTCCCCCGACTCTCTTATATATATGTATCTAGGAAAGGGGTCTAACCAAAATCCCCACCAGAAAAGAATCGACGCCAAGAACAAGGAAGATGACCATGGCGAAATCGGCAGCGGCGCCGGCGTCTCTTTCCTGGTGTTTCTCAGCGGCGGTGCTGGCTTTTATGATGCTCTGCTGCGTGGGGTCCGAGCAGAGAGGGCTGAGGGGGGAGAGGATGATGATGGAGGGGCACCAGCAGAACGGGCATGGCGGGGAGCAGCAGCGGGCGTGCGATGAGATATATGTGGTTGGGGACGGGGAGACTCTGCACACCATCAGCGAGAAGTGCGGCGACCCTTTCATCGTCGAGAACAACCCGCATATTCAAGACCCCGATGACGTTTTCCCTGGCCTGGTTATAAAGATCACGCCCTTCCAGGGTCGATAGCTTCGATAGTCTTTTTGGTTTAATACGGTAATTTGGTGCTTCCTCTGCTTTTTTGGAGCTATATACATGTAAGCGAGTTGGAGGGAGAGTTTTCTTTGGTTCTGAGTTTGATAATCCGCTTTCCTCCTCTTGCTGTTGATTGTATACTGTAAATTAAGGATACAGAATAATAATCTTCTTTGTTCTTCTTCTTCCATCTCATTGCTTTGCTTCTTTGCGTACGCGAGTCGAGAAGATGTTCGCAGACAATCCAAGAAAAAAGGGTTGGCTTTCATGGCGGCCAAGGATTGTGTTCTCTGCAGATAAAAATTCTTTTTTACCACAAAAGATTATATTTCTTGTATATATGTTCATATTTGAATACATAAACAACTCTTGTCAAAATTACGTTTCTTTGAGAAGTAAAAAGTTTCATCAAAACCTGGAAACGGTAGTAGATACTTGGGTTAGAAGAAGAACATCGAACGTGACGCTGCACCTAGAAAGAGGAAAAGTTGTTTGAGTTGTTCTGACACGTAGACAGTTGCTGAACGGAGGTGTCCGTCGGAGACAGTCTTGGATCCGATTGGATCTGAACCGAGAAGGACTTGATTAGAATTCAATTAGTAAAGGTTTTGCGTATGAAAATTTTTAATGAATTGCAGTTCAAAGAAAATCTTTCTCTCTTGGATGTGGCTTCTCTTACGATATTAAGTTTAAATGGATCTGGATCTAGGTCTGATATTGTAACACCTTTTAGGGAGGTTGTCATTTAGACCATCCAATTTTTTTTTAGGTTGACGTTGATAATTTAGATTAATTCGTGTTATGTAAACCATCGGCAAACCGCGGCTACCTACATATTATATCAGATCCAATGGGACTAAGAATCAGTGAAAAATTTGACCAGTCACAGCAGTCCTGAGATTTGAAATCCGATCCGATCAGATCTTTATGGATCTCGCGGATCAATTTTCAAGAACGAGCTGCAACATGGTCCAAACTCGCCTAGAGATCAAAAACCCGATTTGAACTTGTAGCACGAATTGTTAGCAGAACTGTATATGTAGATTTGCATCACTTAAATCCCACAGGAAAGCTGAAATATTACCGTGAGATTGCAGTTCAAAGTCTCAAAATTTCCTGAATTATCTCAAAGTTGGGACTTGAAACATGGGATCTAATCAAAGGACAATATTTTTCTGAGTTAGCATTGATCTTTAAGCATAAATATCATTGAAACTCCTCCCTTTTGAATCTCGAACTTAATATCATGTCAATTCAACTATATATATATATATATATATATATATATATTAATGTAATTTGAAATCAAATTTTTGAACTATAAGGGTAAGATTCTGGTGTTTAGTTGATGCATTAAAGTTTGGTCACCTTTCGCGGCTCCCAAGTTGCTGCCGTCCCTGGTTGAGTTGAGGAATTGAATCAGAGAAATTCTAAACAAATCAGCGATGGCGAGCAGCGGTGGGTCAAGTCAGACCACATTTTCACCTAACGATTCTTCTGGGCGGCTGACTGCGACGGTGTCTTTAAGAGTCAAGCCACAAATCCATGACCGCCTTTTGGGATTTGACCTTCGGACGCAACGACCATACACAGGCATTTTACCCTATGATGCAACACTATTTGCACCAGCCAACGACCCTTGGACCCCGTGGAAAGACGGTGGGGGCATGGTTTCTCGTTCTCGTTGACTAGTGCAGCAAGTTTGATGTTTACAAGGCCGTGTTTGATGAGGTCATTTAAATTCTCATTTTTTGATGAAATAAAAATTGAGTTTTCAGACCAAAATTTTTTATTTCATAATTAGAAGCTTCTTTTTTAATCAAAATTCTAAATTGTAATTCTGTATTACTAATGGTACAATTATGATTTCACAATTTAAAATTTTTTCATCTATGTCTAGAACGCGTGTAGTAAAGGCTTTAATTCATTCAATTTGGAATTTTAATTATTGTTTTGTCAAACACGTGATTTTCAATTTTGGAATCACAATTCTTGATTATCAAACACAAAGGGAAACTGGAACTGAAATTTTCATTCCAATTCTAGCTTGAAGTGAAATTTTGTTTCTATAACTTTAATTCTATTCATCGATAAAAAATCAAACGGTGGATTGGCTTTCTACCTGTCACTAACCTGACTAGTTATGTCAAACCCTTCCAGGCTCATGCCGAGTGGATTTTTTTTCCCCCCCAAACTTATGACTTAACCACTCAAGTTGGTTCTTTTTTGTGAATCAATCAGGTAACTCATGCAAGGCTTCACGAGTTCAGGGGTAGTTGGATCAGATCCAAGTTTGCGTCAATGGAACTCAAATGAATTTGGATTCACATAAGGATCCGGTTTTTTTGAAATTGAATTCGCAGGATTTGACATGATCCGGCATTCGCTTCTGGTAGGTCACATCTTTATCGGATCTCAGTTGGATGATTTCCTTATCAGATCCAATCCAACTGAACAGACTCGAAATCTTAATTTAAGATAGATGGTCTAATTGAGTTCGTATCATGTCAATTGCTGTATTGGGTTGATAGGAACTAAAGAACCGTGGGATTCTTCTAAATCCATGTTTGGAAGTTGAAATTGTTGATTTTTGGCACCTTAAGGATTCTCTTCCAATCAATTCTAAATATTCATATATTTCCTTGTAAGAAAAGATACCTTCTTTTTTCATATTGAACATTGCTGCATTTGAACTTTTTTTTTTTTTCATATTCAATATTGCTACATTCCATCAGTTCATTTCCCTTCATAAAGAGGAATTCACTTTTCTTGAGAAAACATGACGCAGAACAGAGGAATTGACTCTAATTATTATGTCACTGGTTGCTGTGCTCTTGATCTGCAAAAGTTTATCCTCGAAATAAATGACATTCCATCGATTTTACGCCTCTATATCGAAATGTTCTTCAAGAATAAGTATATTATTTATCATCAGAACATGATACCCAGATATATTTCGACTTTCTGCAGACGAATGATTCAAACCTCCGTCCATCTTACTCATGGAACAATGTTTGCATCATCCATGGAGGCAGGTCTGTAGATGAGTTTAAGTCGAGCTTGATCTCGGTTACCTTGACTTTACTTGACTCGTATATTGTTTGGCTCAAGCTCGAGCTTGATAGACTGAGTCTCTACTCGAACTCTGAGTCATTTAAGCTTGTTTACAACTCATCTGACTTGATCCTTTTTCTCCAATTTTTGAAAATTTGAAAAGAGAAAAAAAAACTAAATTAAACAAGTTTACTCGGTTTAATCGAGTTGATTTCAAGTAACTCGAACTCAACTCATTGTAAGTTCGAGTTTACAATTAAGCTCGACTTAAAAACGAAAGAGAAACTTCAATAGAGGAAGTATCTGAAGGAGTCACCATTCGGTAAAAAAAAAAACAAGTAATTTACTTGGGTAGTAATTAAAGAATCATGAAACTGCGGGATTTCTTGAATTTGCTTCAGTTTGTTCTCTGGTTAATTAAACACAGGAGACTTTGGTGCTTGTCCTGGTAAAGATTCTTTGACTTCCACAAAAAAAAAAAAAAAGGAAAACACTACCTTGAAATCTTGTACTGTGGGAGGTGACTGTAGCCACACTAACAGGAAATTAATAAACCAATGCAGCAAGATCGTCCATCCCCAAGAGTTGCTTCATTCTCCATTATCGAACAAAAGACCCCCAGAATTTTCTATCTAAGCACTTAGACTAAACAAAGTTTTAAACTGAGAACCACAGAAGAGGAACCAGGAAAAATGAAAGCTCTGTGGAATAATTTGAAAGAAGACGGAAATTCACTGAAGCAATTCTACTGAAACTGACGGCATTGATTTCTTTGAAATCAATGTCTCCCTCTCCTCCTCGGGTTGGCCGCGAGCGGAGCCCGATTCCCCAGCATTTGTTTTAGATAATCAATGCTTTTGTTTGCTAGATTTAAGGCCTTCTTAAATGAAGATTGCTTCAAGAGTCAATGCTGCCAGATTACACTGCTTCAAAAGTCAAAATTTTCCGATGAAATGCGTGTTAGTTCGCGGGCGAGGGGCAGTTGGGATATCATGTGCATCGCCGCCGGCCACCGCCGGAGTCAGCCCCATTAATCGATCGCAAACAAGCTTCCTGCCTCGAAGAAATCCAATGCTTATTTTGCAACTTCAACTCTCGTCTGGTTGAAGAAAGTCAACTGCGGCTCCAAAAACATTTGAGAAGGAATGGCCGCCAAAAGAAGAGAACAGATTAATTTGAATAAGAAACTAAGAGTACAAGTTAAGCAATCACCTGCCCATCTAAGTTTGTGAAATCCAATCAGACGATTCAGCAATTAAATATTTAACGAATATTTTTTTAGAATATATATATATATATATATATATATATACCAAACGACTTGGATAAAGGAAGAACCAGACTCTTATATTCATGTTGTTTTAAACAAAATATGAACTTTCTAATGTGTTCATAAACACTAATTTAATATGAATCATGAGTGATTGGTATATACCAAACCACTTGGATAAAGGAAGAACCAGACCTCTAATATTCATGTTGTTTTAAACAAAATATGAACTTTCTAATGTGTTCATAAACACTAATTAAATATGAATCATGCTTTAGTTTAACTATTTTTAGAAAAAAAAATGGATCTTTCTACTATTAATAAGAACTCTTCATTATTTTGTTTTTAAAAAACATGATTTAAGTAAGAAAATGACTAACTTAATTTATGTTTCTCACCAGAACACTCTTAAGATCATATCGATGAAGCTAGATTGCCAAAAAAAAAAAAATCATAATTAATTTTAGTAGATCTGATCTTTGTCACTTTCTCAATTGGTCTGGTTTTTTCCAACTTATATATATACTTTTTAAAAAAAAAGAGAGAGACAAGTGAGGTTCGCTTGATCATTCAATCATTTAATGAATCGAATCAGTTTGCCTGCGATTCAATTTGAATATGCCGATTCAACGCAACAGTGCTTTCAATAGAATTTAGTTTCTTTGTGTATCATTTGAAGAATTCATGTCATAACTCTTTTTCATCATAAAAACAAGAGAAAATTATCCAACTTAACATTGATGTGATGCATGCTAATACAGTCAGACTACTGTTGTGTTAAAATTTTAGGGTTTAAGCTTTAAAGTAACTCGTTCGGGCGTAGTACCCTCGTCATCAACCAGCGCATTTGGTCGAGATGATTTCCGCCAAATCATGCAACCAGACCGGCCACATTGCGTTTGTGTAACGTGATTCAACCTGGCTCCTTGTTTGTTTTCTTTTTCTTAAGTCAAGCCTGGCTATCATTTTACTTTTTTAAAAAAAAAAGTGCTCAAAGTTTTATGTTCTTTGGATTCTTGGCCCTCACCAGTGTATGGCTCAGACATGTTAGGGCACCAAGTTTATTGTTATATATATAAATTAATCGTTGATTATTTGGTTACTCAAGAGACATATTTAACCAAGAAACGCACAACTTCCTATATGTTTTATATCAAGTTATTTTTAAAACATAAAATTAAGTCCGAAAAAGATGTAGCTTAGCAGGCCCGTTGTCAGGTGCTGTGCTACTTTTCTGGGGTTGCAAACGGTGGCATGATGACACTCCTTAAAGGGTATACCACATCTCACTCAAGTCACCGAGACAACCCAACACCCGGAACTCAGAATGAGGAGAGTTTTTTCAGGGTTTTTTTTAATGGTGGATTGTTAACATCTTCATTACCCAAAATGTATAGAGTTTTTAGATTATAAAAACAAAAAATTACAACAAACAAGAGACTTGGCATGAACGCTGCATCGATTTAGAAAAGCAGTCACTTGGGCAGGGTGGGTCGTCTTGGATCCAAACAAGTTACGTGAAGATTTATGAATATCTTTTTGTGGGTATATGTTGGTTTTCTCAGTTACCCAAAAAATCATATGTATAAAGTCTTTGAATTTCTTTTTTTTATATACAACTCAGGCATGTGCTGGCAGGGGCGCCCCTGGTTCTACTCCAGCTCACAGACTCCAAATATTGACGTGCCATGTGCCGTCTCCAGGCAGCTCCATTATTAATTTTAAGTCATGCCTGTTGAAATTTATGATTTATTCTTGGCCCTGCACTCAGCCATTAGAAACACCATAACTGATGTTTCTAACAAAGTCAATTCACTGGCGAGCACTGCCTCAGTATGACAACCACAGCTTTAATGAGTTTCTGCCATTTACCTTTTGAAGACAATATTCGTTAATCTTTCGTTACATTGACCATGCCCAGTACCTTATTATAATGATGCAGTCATGGAAATACGCCCAAAAAGATCTGGATAATGTTTGCACGGTATTTGACTCATTCCTGTTCTTCTTTGTAGTAGAGCATTTGTTTTTTCACCAACTTCTTCATCTTGTAGTTGACATAAAACAAAATTTAGATTATGTAATTACAACTTAAGATCTCCAACAGTATCTCAAATTTTAACATCTCCTAAGTTCTTCCTCTCGTTTTCAAACATGACCCAGTTAGGTCCCATTCCCATTAATAACCACATTGGATACCAATTCATATACACGATCTCGTTAATCCGGTTTGTAGCTTGGTTTCTATTATATGAGTAAGGGAGCTCCACAATGTTGCTCTAAGCTAAAAATGGTCGGGTAAATGGTATGGATTTAATTTGTAGGTTAGTAAGCTAGAAATGATCAATAAGCCAAATGCCCTATCGGTCAGTCGGCACCAACATGAAAGAAATTTAAAACAAAAAATAGACCCACAGTGTACCTGAGTGTTGGGACATCCAAGCCTAGCTTTCTGCCTAAGCAATCTTCATCTGTTGTCATCTTCCACCTCTTTTAAGCAATGGAGGACCTAATTAGCCGCTGTTGATTCGGATTTCTAAATGCATGTAACTCTAGAACAGCACAAAGTGGAGAATTTTGGAGGTGCCAACAATCTCCTTTCTCCTCTATTGATCCTCAAATGTGGATTGACAGTACGAACTAATTAGACACGTATGGGAAAATGTGGTAGCTGCAGCTTAGGTACTATGCTTTTTCTTGGAAGATGACGACCCACCTGGCTAGTGGGGATTCAAACAATTGCCAATGCTCTAAATGTGATTCCGAATAAAATTTTAGTCCGAACAAAGAGTTCAAAGGCAGTTATGAACTGCATTCAAATTAAATTTCTTGCTAATTGTTCAATATTTCCGAAGATTAGGGTTTATGTGGTGTTTTTTGCCTTAGAATGAATCCGGTGATGACGACACCGGAACCAGGTATAGGTTCTTGCTCGGATCTGGTGCCAACCAACACGAGTTCTCCAGTTAGATATTTTTTCTGTACAATCCACTTGCGCTGCACCTGATGAAGACTGAGAGAGAGGCGCCACTGCGAGTACCCGTCTCTGACTGAACAGGCATTGGCGTCCTCGATCTGCTAAGTAGGTCATTAAGATGAGAGAGAAGTCACAGAGAGGGAGAGAGATCAGAAAGAGTATTCTTTCATGGAGGGAAGAATGGACTTATAAGATTCTTCCATACTGGCAGGACTTAAAGAAATGAATACACTGGTTTGCTCTCAATGATCGAGCAGTCGGAAAACCGCGACAAATTTTAATGGTCTTCCCGGTGTTTAAGGGCCTTACGTATATAAACGGCAGTAAACAACTCTAGGCTCCCCCTCTATTTAAGCTTCGACTCTGTTCCTCTTCACATGCATCTCCACCCTTCTTCACCTCCACATTCTCCTTCCATGCTCAGCGCTCCTTCTCTCTGATCTTAGAGTTCATCACTTGCTGCAACAACTCTAGCACACTAGACCTTCACAAATTCAGTGAAGGTTATACAGCTACCATCTTCACGAACATGGATATGATCCTGTTCTTGTGTGCGGCCGTATGCATCTTGTGCATGTGGCTCCGGTTGATGCGTCTCGCTTCCGGCTCTCGCTTGCCGCCAGGCCCCCCGGGCTTGCCCGTCTTCGGCAACATGTTCCAACTGGGGTCACAGGCTCGGTCTCACCAGGGCCTGGCCAAGCTAGCAGCCAAGTATGGACCGCTCATGACTCTCAGGCTCGGCTGCATGCGGACCGTCGTCGTCTCTTCCTCCGGCGCCGCTCGAGAAATGTTCAAAGTTCACGATTTGTCGCTCGCCGGCCGGACTGTATATGAGGCCATGAAGGTTGACGTCGCACAGAGCAACGATGGGTCCATAATCACTGCCCAGTATGGCCCCTCATGGCGCCTTCTCCGTCGACTCTGCTCCCGCGAGTTCTTCACGAGCGGCCAGCTTAACGCCATGAAAACCATCAGAGACGACTGTATGGAGGACATGGTCAGATTTATAAGAGAAGAAAGTGGCCATGGCAAGAAAGATGTCGAGGTCGCCAAGTTTGTGTTCTTCATGAACTTCAATCTTCTTGGTAACCTTATGTTCTCTAGGAACCTAGTGGATCCTAAGAGTAAAGAAGGAAACGAATTCTACGCCCTTGCTGCTAAGATCATGGAGGTGGTGGCAGAGCCGAATCTTGCCGACTTCCTACCGTTCTTGAAGCCCTTTGATCTGCAACGTATAAGAAAAAAAATGCATTACTACACCGAGAAAGCATTTGAGATCACGGCAGGGTTCACCAGGGCAAGAATCCAAGCAAGCAAGAGCAAGGAGGAGGGAGAGAAGGGAAAGAAGGATTTCCTGGACGTTCTGCTGAACTTTAAAGGTGGCAATGGAGATGAACTGTCCAGCTTCTCTTCTGAAAGCATCAATGCACTTGCCTTGGTATATTGTTCTTCTTTCCATTAGTCAGTCCTTTATTCAGATATTGAACTATAACTCTTGTAGATTTTTGTTCTTCTCTCGTTAGTTTTGTTAAATATATATTATTAATGATTTAATCAGGAAAGCGCGGTTCTGTTTTTAGATTTCAAATATTGTAATCTCTTGAGGACCCAACTTCCAGAGATCATCTTTCTTTTTTCAAATTCATCCCTTACCATTAGGAGGCATTTGATCAACTTTGGATTCAAAATCCACGATTTGATGGGGATATGAAGTGGTATGCCTTTGCTGATGAGGTAAAAGTTCATGATTTATCAAACCAAAGGTCCAGGGTCACACATAAGATCTACACTTAAGAGATCCTTACTTCCACTTCTTTGCATTGAGAAGGGGTATGATTTAAGATCAAAGTGGGGATGGTCTGATCCATAATTTTCAAATCCTATAGATCTCAAATCGGAGGCTATCAAAGCCCTCCTAAGCAGTAAAGGAATCTAGGTTTGAAATTGAACTTCTGAGGCAAATCCATCCTCTTGTTATTTTTTCCACGATGAATAGCTTAAGCAGCATGTGTATAGCTTATTTAAAAATTACTCGTGTCTCTCCACATTCAAGTACCTCATCTTCTATTATATTCCTATTGGCATCCCATGAGTATTTTATTAGAAAGAAAAACAGTTCTCATCAGCAATATTAACTTCAGTATCAATTGAGAATGCTTTTTGTTTCAGTAAATTATAACAGCCTCTTGCGCTTTTCTTCTTGTCCTTGAAAGTCCATAAATTCTCGATCGGATCTGTGTTTTTTTTTATCATATCGATTCCCATCTGTTTCAATTCAATGCTTTTTGTTCTTTCTTTAATTAATGTTAAAGAGGTAGCGCCACATGCTTTACTGGAGGCACAAGTGGGAGATATCTCTAAGCAGCACGATCTAATTAATTTTCTGCAGGTTAGAGTAGTAGGCACTCAGTTACAGTACGCAATAGCTTGGTCTAAAGTACTTCAGTCAACTGAAAAATTTAGGTGAAAGTTGGGATTCTTCTGAGATAATTTGCTTGTTAGTGAGATAATTCCCTTTTCATATGAGTTTTTGAGCCCAGAACTGGCTTCCGTTTTGAATGGTGGTCAACACGTATTCACCTCGATACAGGTGTAGCCTAAGATCACCCGTGGCTGATAAAAATAAAGAATCCACCAGAAAATTATTGCATTTGAGAAAGATTAGCTAGTAAGAAATTGCTTGTTGGAAAATCATTTCCGAACTTGAGAAAGCAGATTACTAATTTAGCGAGTGACGGGAGTTGGCTTCAAGCTAAAGACAGCAATTTCAGTTATTTAACTGTACATACTGCATGTTGATCTGCAGGAAATGTTCATTGCCGGCACAGACACGACGACAAGCGTGGTGGAGTGGGCACTGGCGGAGCTCCTCCACAACCCCCAGATAATGAAGAAGCTGCTGGGCGAGCTCTCCGGCGTCGCCGGCCCGGATCGCGGCATCGAAGAGGCAGATCTAGAGAGTTTGCCGTACCTGAGAGCAGTGGTGAAGGAGACGCTGAGACTGCACCCACCTCTGCCGCTGATGGTTCCTCACAGAGCCATGGAGTCATGCACCATGATGGGCTATGAAATTCCCAAGCACACCCAAGTGCTCGTCAACACATGGGCTATCGGCAGAGACCCAGAGACATGGGAAGACCCGCACTGCTTCAAGCCAGAGAGGTTCCTGGATTCCGCCATTGAATACAAGGGCCAGCACTTTGAGTACCTCCCCTTCGGCTCCGGCCGGAGGATGTGCCCCGGGATGCCGCTGGCCCATCGGCTTCTTCCCCTCACTGTAGCTGCTTTGCTTCTTTCATTCGACTGGGTGCTGCCGGAGGGGGTCGAGCCTAGCACCGTCGACATGAGGGAGAAGCTGGGGATCACTCTAAGAAGAGCCACACCATTGAGGGCAATACCTTTACCTCGCCAATCGTCAGATTCTTTTCAAAGGATCTTGAAATAGGAACTTCACCAGATCTCCAAATTAAGGAGTCCCAATTGTTTCATAAATTCATTTCTCCTTTTAATGTTTTTCCAAAGATTATGTTTGTATAGTGTTTGATTTGAGTTACCATAGTCTCTTAGTCTGTATCATGTGCTCATATATTTTTGAATTAATTAATTTTTACATGGTTAGTTGATATGAACATTGTCATATTTGAGTAATTAATCACCAAAGAATGCAATGTGGCAGCGAAGTTTTGAACAACTTCCATTCCAATTTGTTAACGACAGTATTTTCTGAATCTGCAGTAATTTCAAATGTAAAAATAAGAATACTAGAAAGTGGAAAGGGTGAAACGCTGACAATAATATCAATTGGAATGGTAATTATTGGGAGAAGGGCCGAGTTTATTAATTTATCAGTCGACCACCCATTCTTTGATTTCACACTACTTGAATTCTTTTTATACGTATTTTATATATATCATCTTCAGCCTACAAAATATAAAATTAAATATCGTGCAATTACAATTCCTGTTTTTAAATTCCTCTGTCGATGGGATTGGTGAAATTAGTTGCATTAATCAATGCAGACTTTGTTAACTACGACGTCAATAAACTGATTTCAGATGGGATATCGGACTAAACGATTTTGAAAAGACCGAGTATGAGAACATCCAATTAAGCAGTTGAATCTGATTTGGATTTATGAACTCAATCAGATTTTGGTTCAATTCTAAATAAATGCCCGATTCAATTAATTCGGAGTCAACTTCGGGTTCAAATAAATATTTTACATTCAATATACATACATTTTAGAGCCACTTTTTAAAGTATCATAATGTGGTCCAGATCCTGTTGTGTATTTGAAAGTTAGATTTGAATTCAGATGTTCATCTAAAAGTTGGATTCATGTCAGATTTACGTTGTAAATTTAAAAAACAGACGTCGATATGGAACTGAATTTTTTTTTCATTAATTCATATTTGAATTCAAACCCAAATGTGTGAATTAAATCAGATATTAAAAAGGGTACATTGCGGTTCACATATGATCTATTGATGTCCCTAAAATCACATATGGTGTTCATTTATGTATATATATTCAAGGACATGTAGACTCCAAACATAGTTCCGTAGTAAGCGTCCACTCGACATTTACTCATAAAACTTTAGGCGCCCAACGGTGATTGTTTGAAAGTTACGCGTGGTTTATAATATGTACAATAATTGGGCACTTGTTTGTAAATTTTTCACAAAGGAAAATCCCAATAACGCGCGCGGTGCCAACTTCCAACGCATTTCCCACGCCGATTCTAGCAGATGGTTTGTGGAATTTAATGCTTTTATCTAAGGAAGCTAATGCATGCGATTTAGATTTGATATCTAACGAAAATATAATATAATTTAGATTCAGATGAAAAATCGAATTATGGTATAGATTTTTCTTCTTCCAAATTTGAATCTGAATATATAAATATTTGAAAAAAAAATATGATAAAATATATGTCCTATTGAAATGAATCCGTGGCATCCTTACTCTAATTGTAGTTATTAATAGATAGGGACAAACTGGCCGAAAGATCTCGGAGGGGAAAGGAGAATATGGGTTTGGAAAAGTTGAGAAGAAGGGAAGCCATGAAACTCTGTATCACAGAGACCGACCAAGGAACTGTGATCAGTGCCTGAGAAAGGTCCATGATCACTGCTCGGTATGGTCCCTCATGGCGTCTCCTTCGTCGCCTCTCCGCTCACGAATTCTTCCCAAACAAACGATTACACGCCATGAAAAGCATCAGAAGGGGAGTGCGTGGACTCCACTGTTAGGTTCATAAGAGAAGAAAGTGAAGATGGCAGAGGCCATCAACGTAGGGAAGTTCGTGTACCTCACCAATTTAAACGTGTCTCTAGGAACCTAGTTGATCCCAAGTGCAAGGAAGGAAACGAGTTCTTTCATCTTGCTAATAAGATCACAGCACTGCTAGGAGAACCTAAAGTAGCAGATTTTATATCCATTCTGAAGGGGTTCGATCCACAGGGCATAAAGAGAAAGTCCCAGTGTCATATGGAGAAAGTCTTTGAGATGATGACCGGCCTAGTTCGTCGAGGAAAGAATCCAGGCATGGTTGAACAGAGGGAAGGAAGAAGAGGGAGATCAGAAGGACTGCTTGGATGTGCTGCTGAGTTTCAGAGGACAACGCACAGATAAACCAGCTAAGTGCCCGGCTCTCGTCATCTATGCAATTACCTTGGTATATACATTCTTCACTTTGTCTTACTCTGCCATTCTAAACTTGCCAATATTCCAATATATTGATCGGATTGATTTTATGATTATATTATGTTTTAGGTTCATAGCTTTCTTGTCTTATAAAATCTGATCTAGACATCATCATTATCGTTTTTTGTTGGATTTATTTGCTATAAGAAAAAGTAGTGCTTCCAATTGATTAAAGTGTGATGACTTAATTTTGCTGTATGTTATGCCAGGAGATGTTTATTGCTGGTGCGGACACCACCACGAGAGCAGTGGAATGGGCGCTATCCGAGCTCATCCACAACCCGGCAGCCATGACCAAGTTGCAGTCCGAGCTAGTTGTCGTCGTCCGCAGGAACGGGAACATATTGGAGAGGCCTGGACACCTTTCTTCTTTCCTTCAACTGGGCTTTGCCTTATGGACTCCAGCCGGAGATGCTAGACATGAGAGGGAGGCTGAGAATCAGTCTGAAGAAGGCAGTGCCACTCAGGCCGACAACTTTGCCTCGCACCAGCCAAAGTTGATCAACGATATGCGCTTGCTGCTGCAGATTAATGGCGTTTCTGATCGTAAATTGTGTTAGATACAGTCGTTTTCAGTAACAATTCTCCTGATGCAGTCGTCGAAGAGTCCGGTTGCAGAAGTTGGTGTGCTATGTGCTTCAGTAATCTGAATACTAAGAGCGTTGCTTAATAAAACTATGTTTTGTTACAACATGATTTTAAAATTTTAACAGAAGTTTACGATTACCGCAGTTGCACAAAACAAAATGAACTATAGTTTTGAAATTTTGACAGAAGAAATATAATTTTTCAAAATTTTTATATAAGTTTAAATGAAAATTTTTAAAAACTGCCTGTATTTTTTTTTAATTTTGAAATTTTGAGGTAGAGCTTAAGGGAACCACATGGTTGGTATTCTTTATCATAAAAGAAATAAATTTTGTAAATTTAATTTTCATGTGCCTTCATGTGTTCTGAATTTGTTGAAAGCATTTTATTGGCATGTTATGCTGATCATTTCCGTAGAAGGAAAATTTCCTCAAATAAAATTCTTCAGAGTTAAATTAATGGTAAAATGAATGAGAGGCATGATATGTAAATGAGAGAATGACAAGTGCCATCTACATATAAATAAACAAATTCCATGAGAGGATCCAATACTGGCATAACCAGAATTTGTGGGACTGTGTGGGCAATCGCCCACACAAGCCCAAGTGTGTATTTGAGCAGAGACAGAAAGAGAGATCTGCTTTCAACAATCCAAACACATAGGAAATTGAATTTTGGAGTTTTAGAAAAATTTGGCAAAAAAATTTAAAACTTTTACATTTCAAGTTTTTACTTTTGATTTTCTTCGACGGAACAAAATTCTTAACAATACAACGATTGGGATAGACAGCTTTCACCATGAACGAATATTTCAGCCGGATCTTGAGCAGTTTTTAATAATAATATTAATAATAATAATAACAACAGTAAACGAGGGCAGAGTCTCGATTGACATCCAAACTTGACGAAGGAAAAAGATAATTTCACATGAACGAAATCTTCTTGGCATCCAGCTTAGATACAATATAATTTTTCTGCCAATTCAAGAACGGTTAGTCGGTTACTCTGCCCGATTCGATCTAAAATTCGATTCTGATGACACAAGTCCGAACCCTTCACATCACCAAACAGTTTTTTTGCCTAATCCACCATCGAAGAATATTCTTAACATTATGTAACAACAAGAACAAGGAGAACCTAAGCCTTAAATTTGAAGCATGAAGACTAAACTATATTTATATTTCTGTCAATCACGTCAGTAATAGACTGTAGATGTGCATGAAAGCGAAGCATATGTGCATTTTTTTACCAATTTTGTGCTTAGTTTTACCATTTAGATGAATAAAATTGTGCCGACAGTCTGTTCTTATACGTCAATATGTCGACAATGAATGGCGTCTACACAATTAAATAATTGAATATAGATTATAGGTATGATTAAATAAGCATAAACAATAGAGATGACGACAATGGTGATGATGAAACAGTATGTTAAATTGGTGCTTTTAAAAAAGCAAGATGATCAAGGAGTGCTTCGGGGTGCTGCCTCTGCGGCACTTCCATCACAAGCATGGAGGAGTGCTCACTTTTGAACTCTGTCAGGGAAGGAGGGGAAGAAGCGAAAGGCGGTGGAAGTTCTCAACTGGTAATTCCCCAAGAAATTGAGGAAGTTTGAGACGCAATAATTTTTTCTTTTTTTGCTTGATTTCCTTTTCTTCTTGTTTTCATTGCTTCTTCCACCCAAATTTTATTGTTGTATGCAAGCTTCATGTTCTGCAAAGGAAAGAAGTAAGAACTCTCTCTCTCTCTCTCTCTCTCTCTCTCTCTCTCTCTGTGTGTGTGTCTGTGTGTGTTTGTGTGCGTGTAACATGACATGCGTTTGCATTTTTTTCAATTACGACGCGATCACATTGTCGGATATGACTGCCAAAGCATATTTATAGCACTCTACCAACAACAATTTTACGTTCAAAAACATTGGACAAGCTATAAGGTACTGACCCAGATATCTCCGCATTAATGAAACAAAATACTAGTGAAATCTGAATGAATTCCCCGCAATCTTCGCGCTGTTAAAAGAAAGTAATAGATTCGGATGACCTAAAACATAATCTGAATTTCGCTTTTGGATTGCCATTGTTGTATAGAAGACAAACAAATCTTTCATGCATGAATATTGCTAAATACAGATGACTCTATCTTGGTTTGCTTAAACACATTGGAGCAGAAACTTGTTCTCTACATAAAAATTCGATGACTTTTCAAATAAATAGATCATTGAACCACCTGTCTTCAAGTAGCATCCAGATGGTATAACTCCTTATTAAATTCTGCCTGTAGAGTATAAGCATGGGGCAACGGCGTCTTGTGATGTCTTTCAGCAAATGACCGGAGTCCATTCACGGGATTCCAAATTCTGTAGAACGACTCAAATGAATCATTCTCTTCTTTTGATGGTAAATGCCACAGAAATATGATGAGTAATGGGCTGGGTTTGGGCAATCACCAGCTTAGGTCTTGAGGCCCAGTTGCAGAGTGGGCTAGCTTCTTCAAGTTCAGGCCCATTTGTGAATAACCAAAGGCCTTGTTGTATCGTGGGCTGGGTTCATATAGTTCCTGCAGTTTTGATACAGACAAGTGAGTCCCGAAGGGGCTCTATCAACCATATCCAGGCAGGAACTTGATGATGTAAGAATCCGTCTTAATGAACCTTCTTCTGATTCCACGATCCACTGTTTACAGCAGAGGACGCAGTAATTCTGCAAAATTCATTTGATTTCAGCCCACCTACGGAATGCACGAACATGCTCGAGCCTTTTGCGCTGCACCTCGTTCTTGGCATCTGAAATTCTCAAGCCTCTGTAAAGAGTTCCATGAAGTTTCAGAAATTCTCTCCTGTACTTGAGTTTATCAATGAACATACCATGCTCACTCATCAAGCCAATAACTTCCATAGCTCTCTCAAAATAGCCACCTCTGAGAAAATTCAATAGTAAACTGTCATGCAAGTCTCTGTTTCTTTTCAAAACTCCACTAACCATGCACTCCTTGATCTCCCCCCACATCATGGTGACCTCTCTGTGCATACCTAGAGAAGAATAAGCATTCACGAGATAGCCAAAAGTTTGAACTGTTGGTTGCAGACTCATACTCTTCATCTTCCTAAATGATTTTTGGGCGTCCTCAATCATTTTAGCCGTACAGAAAAAGCTGATGGCAGCATTTATTTCAAGAACCAACACGTGTGTTGAATCTTCATTTCCAAATTCATGCTCCAAATGTTCTGCTAACTCAGAGTTTTCAGCGCAGCCAAAGGCCCTTGTAGCTGTTCCACAAGCATCTGATAAAATTTGTTCATTGGACATTCCTCTTAGCAGACCAACCTTTCTCATTTGTGTAATTAGTACAACGGCCTCCTTGAACTGATTTCTTTTGCAATAAGCTATGAGAAGAGATGAGTATGAATGTTCCTCAATGTGAACTCCTTCGGCGTTTAGATCTTCAATGATGTCATGTGCAGTCTCGAACCAACCCAAGTGAACACAGGCCTTTATAACTTCAGTCACCATCCGGCCTACTTCTGCCTCATCCAGCTCCTTCTGTATCGAGGAAAAAAGTTTGGCTAGTTTCTCAGTTTTACGAACCCTCGTGCAGCCAATGATGAACTTTGCAAGAGCTTTATGACTTGGTATAAGCTTTCCTTTGTTCAAGATTACAAGGTCCGGATGTCCTTCAATTTCGATTACAAAATTGTTCTCCAAAAGCCTTGGTTCAATCTTTAGGGTTAAACTTGTTCGCAATCTTCGTGATCCAATATTGACAAGGCTGCTGTTAAACTTTTCTTTCACTTCCCCTTTTTTCTCATTAGAAAAAGCACATCCTTGTTGCCGCTTATAGAGGTTAACTACCAACCCTAAAGAGGCATCAATATCTCTGAACTTGAAGTGCAAACTCAGAAGGCTATTATACAATAACTGGTAATGATGAAGTGAGTATGCAGAAACCTCACTCACATGTGCTTCAAGTTTTTTCAGTTCATCTCTCTGTCCATTTCTCTCATGAACTAAGCTCATGATAGCAATTGAGGTCAAGTCAGCCCCAACCCCTGTTTGTGCCATTAGTTCAATTATTTCTTGGGCCTTTAGTACCGATCCAGCTTTTAAGCATGCATTCAATACAAGGTTAAAGACTCCAGTGTTAGGAGTCACTGACTTAAGAAATGAACTTTGGCCTTTCTTTAAGTTCCTTTTGTGTTTCAAGAAGCATTCACTAATCTCAATCAACAACTCTGATGCAAGACACGTTCCAATCTTTGATTTTACCAAGTGCACGAAAACTGCAGTCCATATGCCGACTGGTGGAAAAGCAGCTTTCTCCAGCAAAAGTCTCAAGATGGAAGACGCAGGAATAGGCATTTCTGCCCTTGAAAGGGTGAGAGTCAACATAATCAGTGTGTCATAACAGAGCATTTCTGGTTTCTCCTCCTTGATTACTAGCACTAAATCATACGCTTTACGAAGCCAGGCAGGTTCCGATGAATATGACAGCTCTGCTAACAATTTTTGCAGCAAACACTTAGTTGGATAACCATATAATCTTTTGAAGTCAGTAAATGATTCCCATGCGTCGATTATCCTATGGTCCTTCAGAGTAGTTTCAAGGTTGTTCAATAGCATTGAGTAAGTTGAACCTGCCCAAGAAATTGAAGACTTGGTGAAAGCAGAGGAATCCTCAAGAGATGCATCAGAATGTTGCATATGGTGGGTATGTAATCCTCTAACTGCTCCAAAATCCTCCAAGGAATGAGGCCAAATTTCAGCAACCTGACCTTGTTCATTTGAAGGCTCCAAGGGACCAGACTGGCTGGAACCCGTGCATATCCTAACCCAAACCTTAATAACGGACGGAGTGAAGCAAGTGAAACCTAAACATCCCCCAGTACATTGTGCAAGGGTATCAGAACATGTTGAGAGCAAATGGCGACCAAAGCCACGGGCAGGAAGTATGCACTTTATCATGATGGCGATAGATTATCCAACATTATGGAGTCAGCCACGCTTGCTGGCATAATTAACCTGCCACTAACCTTTCCTGCATAAAAAATCGTTGCACATCAGATTAGAGAATTCACATAAATCTTTTACACTTTGCTCCTAGTAGTGAAAAATATGATTGAGCTTAAAATCCTGTTCTAATTTTCCTTCCAAAGGGGAAAAAGAAGAAGCTCGTAGAAGTTATCATCTTTTGGAAATTAGAAGAATTAACAGTGATAATTTTCTATGCTCTTTCAGACATTTTGACGAGCAGTTGCTGGGCGGTTAAACC
>JAANDH010001762.1:9379-35204 GCA_011799765.1 Nymphaea thermarum | reverse complement strand
TTTACATCTTATTGAACTATTGAAACTCTTTCTCCCTCCAACAGAAGGAGGTTACAACTTTTAGCCAGTCATGGCTGAACTACACATGCCCTAGGGGGCGATCTCTCATACTTTCTTGTGATGCTTCAACTCTCATGTGCCCATACCCCCCTATGCTTCCCTTCTCCCTTATTTATAGGTGGAGAAGTTTACTATTTACATGATTGAGGGTTAGAGGTGGACCCTCACCACCTTATCTCCTAATTTGTTTACATTAGGCAGATTTTGTTTTGTGTGCTCCACGTGTCACACATACAATAGGTATCTTTATAGTGGAACCCGCCACTAAGTATCATCCTTATCTCTAGCTTTGTCTTCTTGTGGGGATAAGGCTTTGTGGTTGCACAAAAGTTCTTCATGCTTATCTCCATTTTTGTCCTCTTGTAATGATGAGGCTTGATATTTGCATAAAGATGGTCCATGCTTATCCTTATCTAGAGATTGACCTTGTCCTTTTGCAATCATGTGTGGGATAGTGCTCAGCCCCCCATATCTTGCTTTGATAAGGTCCAACTTTAGTTTAGCTTTTTCAAGCTTTAGCTTTCTTTTTTGACATGTCATCAATCTCATCTTCTAGAAAAAGGGATTGTCTCTTTTTCTAATTTTGGTTTAGATGGCTGCCAAGATGATGTGGTCTCTTCCGAATCTGAAGAGATTTTTGACTGTCGCCCTCTTTTGGTTGTGAAGCCGCTTGGTCTGAATGTGATGCCTGACTTAGGCTCAATCTTTTGGCTTTGAAAGGTTTTAGTCCTTTCACCATCAGAGTCAGTCTCTATAGCTTTCTCCCTGCCACAGGCATAGCATGTCCGCTTCTCATGTTTAATGAGATTGCAGTATAACTTTGCTGTTTCCTGAGAACATGTATGGTCTCCCATATCTATTCTCTTTTGAAATACTTGCAACCTTGCTAAAGAAGAGGGATCCTTTCTTTTAGCAGTACTTATTAAAGCACAACGACTACTGGAGGCATGATGCCACCAAATAGCGTTTTCTGAGTAGGCCGATGCAGCCTTAACAATGGCTTTAAAGCCTATAGCCCTCCTGTAATGGATAATTTCCATTATATGTTTATTACAAGGATAGGCCTTCTTATCTTGAGCTGTATCAAATAACTGCTCAGACTTTTTCCCTACGATTCCAATATGAATTAGATGTAGGCTAGATTTTTCTTTAAAATGGCCATTTTCTTTTTGAAAAATTTTAGGGCCTGCTGAGAAGAATCTTAATGAAATCACAGTTTCATCAGAAACTGCTGGATTTTTAACAGAGAATTCTTTTAATGCTTTTAGAATTTCTGGAGGTAAATGTTTTATCTCTTTAAAAGAAGGAGATAAAAAAATATTACTAATTGAAGCAAAACTAAACCATTTTGCAACAAATTCTGGTGATGAACCTTGAAAACAAATAATTATAGGATAGATTCCAGAAAAATTTGTCAAGAAGTTTCCTTGTGGATCTTCCACAGGGAGTTTGTATAATTCAAAAAGATTCTGTTCATACAAATCCACCAGTTCAGGATTTTTTTAAAATCTTTTTCATTGAAATTCCTGCGAGGTTTTGAATTCTCACAATTTGAGGTTTTAAAACAAGATCAGCCGTTGTGTAAGCAGAGGACTGCCCTTTGTCTTTCCCAATTTCTTGAGTCAGACGTGACTTTTCTTCAGCCACTGAGTTATCAGGGGTCTGAATTTTCTCTTTCCCAGTTTCCTGGTTCCGAGCCGGCCTTTGTTCCTCAACACTTTTACCTGTTAGAGGACTTGGTTTTGCAACCCTCGTTACCACACTTGTCTTAATGAGGGAGGTTAACTCTTTTTCCAGGTTATGGAGGTGGTCTGTAATGATATCTTGGCTCTTTGAAAAATCAGACTGTTTTTCAAAGAACTCAGTCAGCAATCTTTGTTGTTGCCTCCTAAGCTCAAAGAACATGTCAACTGCCTTTGAGTTTTCTTCAAGAATTCCGTCCATCGTTATCCTGCAATTTAAGTAATCTGGATAAGATGTCAGCAATATTATTGTTTTTACCTTTGATATGCTCAAAAGTGCATTGAGAAGAGTATTGGGTCACAATATCTCAGAAATTAAGCCATCTCCTTGCAGATGATCATTTATGAGTTTCATGTAACTGTGAATGAAACTTAATAATTGCTTCACAGTCAGTCCTGATTGTAAAAGCTTTTCTCAAAATAAACAATTCAAATGCTCGTAAAGCATAAGAAATAGCTAGCAGTTCTATATCTATTGAAGATATATTACCTTTTTCTTGAAATTTACCAGACGCGTACCTGCAAATTTCTTCACTAGATTTTGGATCATACTTTGAGGGTTTTGTGAGTAATACAGCTCCCCATCCAAGATGAGATCCATCAATCTGTACTACCAGATAGTCTGTGCTGAGTGGCAGTCTTAACGGTTTTAGTTGTTGCACTAAACCTTTTATTTTCTTCACCTGATTTACGTCTTCTTCATTAAAGAATAGAACACCATTTGGCTTTAATTTTGCATAAAGTCCTGAAACAAGATTATGCAATTACGGGATGTAGGGTCTAGCATAATTTAAAATCCCTAAAAATTGTTGAAGCATTTTCTTGTCTTCAATTTTATNGGGAAAATCTTTTATGATTTTCTCAACAATGTGCGGCTGGAGTTTAATATATCCATTACCGATTTCAGTTCCTAAGAATTTGATGTGAGTTTTCATTAACTCCATTTTCTTCTTAGATATTATGATGCCATGTTCTCCAAAGGTTTGGAAAACCCTTTTTAGATGAATAATATGTTCTTTCTTAGTTTTAGAAAAAACTAAGATATCGTCTATGTAGACTATGGAAAATTCTTTACAACTTTCCAAAGCAAGATCCATTTTTCTCTGAAAAACACTTGGAGCATTTTTCAGACCGAAGGGCATTACGATCCATTCGTAATGTCCTTGGGGACATGTGAATGCAGTCCAAGGAATTGAGCTGTCATCCATTCTAACTTGCCAAAATCCACTCTTACAGTCGAATTTTGAAAAGTATTTTCTGTCTTGGATCCTTTGGATTAAAGAATCCTTGTCGGGTATGTTGTATCCATCATCCCTAGTATTGTCATTCAACCTTCTGTAGTTGATGACCATTCTTGATTTCCCTCTTACTTGTTCAGAGTGTTTATTAACAATAAACGCCGCAGACCTGTGTGGGCTGGAACTCATTCTAATAACCTTTAGGTTAAGTAGATCTTTTATATGGTTTGCCATATCTTTTTCTTCTTCTAAAGAAAGTTTGATATTGGCAGTTTTAATCCTTAAGTCTGGATTGATGATATCAAGTTTACATACAATTTGATTTTTCTCCCAATATTTTTGGGGGTTTTCTCCTAGAATTTCTAGTTTAGAGAGTCTAGAAACTAAATCATCTATTTCTTCCTAACTTGAATGAATTCCAACTTGCTCAAAGCAATTTAGAATTCGTCTAGTATCTAGAACATAATCAAATGTTCCAAAACTGTCAAGATCAATATCAACTAATCCTTGATAATTCGGGATTAGGTGATATTTTATCTCATGCTCTAGAAAGGTTGAGATATATTCTTTGTCCAAAATGGTTTGACACATCATGGCTTTCTTTTTGCATTTTGCTTTAATTGGACAAGTGCATTTGTCTTGTAGCGGAGAAGTTCTTGATGATGGTGATGGTCCCACCATGCTTTTCTCGCACTCTTGATTTTGGATTTTATCTAAAGTAAAAGTTTCTGATTTGTAGAACATCACATCAAACCAGTTGGGAGGTTCACTGAAAATTTGTAGCTGATTTTTGGTGAGCATCATCCCATGATTAACACCAATTAAAAAGCTAAGACCTATGATGAAATATATAGGCTTACAATAAAGATTCCCAATATAGATTTTTGGGCAGGACAGAAAACTAGTAAAAGCTCCGTCTTAATCTGTAAGCTGGAGTTTTACACTGTCTTTTGGAATACAAGTTTTGTATTCTAAATTATGNCTACCATATTCGGTAATAAGAGGTTCCTTTCCCTTCTCCTTAGATTTTGAGAGAGGGTTAATTTGTTCTTGAAGCTCAAGAAGCTTCTTTTGAGTTTTATCTTGGAATGCTTCAGATTTTTCTCTGAAGTTCTCAAGTCTTCTGATCCTCTTTTCAAGATCAGATTCTTCAAACTTATGTTTGGATTTGTTATCCTTTTCAGGGGTTAAATCCTGAACTAGTTCTGGTTTGAGATTTTTAAGGCAGAGTCTGCAAATCTCTTTATAACACAGAGTACATTTCCATCTGTATTCAATACTAGGATATCAGCAACAAACAAAACAATTTTTGTTTAGATTGCCATCTCTATAATTCCAATTATGTTCACAAGTTTTGGAATTATTCATCTTCAGAATTTACTAATTCTTCAAATTCATCGAGTGCATCAAGCTGATGAACAATATCATTTTCTTGAGGCACAAAACTTTTGAGTAAAGGATAATCTTCTTCGCTAGAAGTTAAATCCTTTTGAGACTCATAGTCTTCAATTGAGACTATTGAATAAATGGATTCAGAATCACTAACATACTCATCTACACTAATGAGTTCTTGGTTAGTGTTATTCAATAGAACAACTTCTTTTGAATATGAATTCATCAATTTGGGACATTGATTGCCCAAATGATCATTATTTTTACAAACTATGCATCCGAGTTTGTTTTTATAGTTTCTTTTCTTATCATACTTACGGACATGTTTGTCCTTATTTAAGTATGGAGCTTTACTTTTTGATTTCCTCAAAAAGTATCGTTTCCTAGGTTTCTTAGGCCTAGATTTTGAAGTAATCTTCTTATGTTTCTTTTTAGAAAACTTTTTCTCAGGATTATATCCATAATTCTGAGTTGTATAAATATTTTTGCAAAAGGAATGATCTCCTTTTAGTTGTTTTTGTATTTTAATTTCTGTACATTTCTTTTCCAGAAATTTACAAATATAACCTATCCTAAATGCAATATTCTGCATGAAAAGAAGAGGATTCATGTCTTTGAAATAGACAGGCCAGTGGTCTACTATTTCTTTTCCTAGTGCTCCAGGCACTTTTCTGAAAAGCTTATCTCCTATGTTATTATCATATGCATTCCAAGACACAGAAGTGTAATAATAGTAATCATTCAGGAATTGCTTGATGTGGCTCCAACTGGTGAGGTTAAGTTGTTCTAACCTGTTGAGGGCCTCATATTGGAATTCTATTGTTCCCATGTTAGGGCTAGCACCAGTCATAATGATTTGAACCCGGAATACAAAATTGTAAGGATTAATTCCCAAGGATAAATCCTTTTCATATTCAGCAGGATGGCAGCGTTTATATGCTTCCCATGTTGCTCTAGCGGATTCGCTTAAATACGTCTCTAGATAGGCAATCATTTCTCTAGAGTCTGTGTGACCTAGATTTGCTTTGAGGTAATCTTTTACCAGGATTGCACCCCATTGATCAATAATTTGGGGCCATAATTGTGGATCATGGGCTGCCAAATTCAGAACTCTTCCATGATCTATAAGTTTTTTATGATCAGTGATTTCTAAAGGAAATCGTTTTCCTTTAGGTATGTATTTTTCTACCCCTTCGCCCATATCTGCATAGGGTATTCTTGGAAGATAGCCACTAGGTGGTAATCCTGAGATGACCTCAGATACGTTGTCACCTTCCATGACCATATCCATATAGTTTCTAACACTTTTCCCTACTAGGGAGTTTTCTACTGCTAATTCTTCATCCGAAGTATTTACTTCTATATCTGATATGATTTTGAGTCTTACTCGTACATTCTGATTTTCATCAGTATAAATTTCTTGGTACTCTTGTATTTGATCATTCATTTTCATACAAACTTGTGATTTTAATCCACTAAATCATTGAATGTGAATATAACAACAAGTTAACCACGTTCAATTAAATATGTGTGATCAAATAAATCAATTAAATCCCTCTCGTATTGATATGAACTTGGAATTTCAATCTCTTAGATCGTTCGTTAGAGATATAACTACAAGTTCAACTGATTGGATTTGTTTCAGGGGATCAAACGAATGCGTTGGCCTCATTTGTATATACATAAACTAGTGATTTTAATCGTTTAAATCATTCATTATAGACATTATAACATGTTAAACATATTAGATTAACAATAAGGGATCATAAGAATTAGTTGAATCTCATTTATTTTCATACAAACTTGTGATTTCAATTATTTAAATCATTCATTATAGATATGAAAACAAGTGAGGCAGATTAGATTAAATACAAGTGAGCAATGAATCACTTGAATCTCATTCATTTTAATTTAAGGTTGTGATTTCAATCCACTAAATCATTCAATATAGATGTAACAACAAGTAAAGAACATTCATTTAGATATGCGTGATCAAGAGATTCACTTAAATCCCACTCGTGTTGATAGGAACTTGTGATTTCAATCCCATATATCATTCACTATAGATGTAATAAGAAGTTAAACTCATTGGATTAAATACAAGGGATCAAACAAATGCATTGGTCTCATTTGTATCGATATAAACAAGAGATTTTGATAATTTAAATCATTTGTTATGGGCATTATAACAAGTGAAACATATTAGATTAACAAAAAGGGATCATATGAATGAGTTGAATCTCATTCATTTTCATACAAACTTGTGATTTAAATCCAAAAAATCATTTAATGTGAATGTAACAACAAGTTAACCACATTCGATAAAATATGTGTGATGAAATGAATCAATTAAATCTCTCTCGTATTGATGCGAACTTGTGATTTGAATCTCCTAGATTGTTTGTTAGAACACAAGTTTGTATGAAAATGAATGAGATTCAACTCATTCGTATGATCCCTTTTAGTTCATCCAATATGTTTCACTTGTTATAATCTCCATAACGAATGATTTAAATGATCAAAATCTCAAGTTTTTTTTATGGACACAAATGAGACCAATGCATTTGTTTGATACCTTATATCTAATCCAATGAGTTTAACTTCTTATTACATCTATAGTGAATGATTTAAGGGATTGAAATCACAAGTTCCTATCAATACGAGTGGGATTTAAGTGATTCACTTGATCACACATATCTAATTGAATGTTCTTAACTTGTTGTTACATCTATATTGAATGATTTAGTGGATTGAAATCAAAACTTTAAAAGAAAATGAATGAGATTCAAGTGATTCATTGCTCACTTATATTTAATCTAATGTGTCTCAGTTGTTATTACATCTGTAATGAATGATTTAAATGATTGAAATCATAAGTTTGTATGAAAATAAATGTGATTCATCTCATTCATATGATCCCTTTTAGTTAATCTAACATGTTTCACTTGTTATAATGTCCATAAGGAATCATTTAAATTATCAAAATCTCTAGTTTACATGGGTAGAAATGGGACCAATGCATTTGTTTGATCCCTTATATATAATCCAATGAGTTGAACTTGTAGTTACATCCCTAACGAATGATCTAAGAGATTGAAATTGATCCCTTGAAACCAATCCCATGAGTTAAACTTGTAGTTACATTTCTAACGAATGATCTAAGAGATTGAAATCTCAAGTTCGAATCAAAACGAGAGAGATTTAATTGATTCATTTGATCACACATGTTTTCTTGAATGTGTTTAACTAGTTGTTACATTCACATTGAATGATTTTGTGGATTTAAATCACAAGTTTGTATGAAAATGAATGAGATTCAACTCATTCATATGATCCCTTTTAGTCAATCCAATATGTTTCACTTGTTATAATGTCCATAACAAATGATTTAAATGATCAAAATCTGTAGTTTATATGGATACAAATGAGACCAATGCATTTGTTTGATCCCTTGTATCTAGTCCAATGAGTTTAACTTCTTATTACATCTATAGTGAATGATTTAAGGGGTTGAAATCACAAGTTCCTATCAATACGAGTGGGATTTAAGTGATTCTCTTGATCACACATGTCTAATTGAATGTTCTTAACTTCTTGTTACATCTATATTGAATGATTTAGTGGATTGAAATCAAAACTTTAAAAGAAAATGAATGAGATTCAAAAGATTCATTGCTCACATTTATTTAATCTAATGTGTCTCAGTTGTTATTACATCTATAATGAATGATTTAAATGATAGAAATCACAAGTTTGTATGAAAATGAATGTGATTTATCTCATTCATACGATCTCGTTTAGTTAATCTAATATGTTTCACTTGTTATAATGTTCATAACAAATGATTTAAATGAATAAAATCTTTAGTTTACATGGGTAGAGATGGGACCAACACATTTGTTTGATCTCTTATATCTAATCCAATGAGTTGTACTTGTGGTTACATCCCTAATGAATGATCTAAGAGATTGAAATTACAAGTTCGTATCAATACGAGAGGATTTAATTGATTCATTTGATCACACATAATTAATTGAACGTGGTTAACTTGTTATGTTCACATTCAATGATTTAGTGGATTGCGATAACAAGTTTGTTTGAAAATGAATGAGATTCAACTTACTCTTATGATCCTTTATTGTTAATCTAATATGTTTAACTTGTTAGAATGTCTATAATGAATGATTTAAACGCTTAAAATCACTAATTTTAGTAGATGCAAATGAGACCAATGCATTCGATTGATCCTTTAATACTAAAACAAAGAGTTGAACTTGTAGTTACATCTCTAACGAAAGATCTAAGAGATTGAAATCCCAAGTTCGTATCAAAACGAAAAAGATTTAATTGATTCATTTGATCACACATATTTTATTGAATGCGGTTAACTTGTTGTTACATTCACATTGAATGATTTTGCTGATTTAAATCACAAGTTTGTATGAAAATGAATGAGATTCAACTCATTCTTATGATATCTTTTAGTTAATCTAATATGTTTCACTTGTTATAATGTCCATAACGAATGATTTAAATGATCAAAATCTCTAGTTTGTATGGATACAAATGAGGCCAATGCATTTGTTTGATCCCTTGTATCTAATCCAATGAGTTTACCTTCTTATTACATGTGTAGTGAACGATTTAAGGGATTGACATCACAAGTTCCTATCAATATGAGTGGGATTTAAGTGATTCTCTTGATCACACATATCTAATTGAACGTTCTTAACTTGTTGTTACATCTATATTGAATGATTTAGTGGATTGAAATCACAACTTTAAAAGAAAATGAATGAGATTCAAGTGATTCATTGCTCACTTATATTTAATCTAATGTGTCTCACTTTTTATTACATCTATAATGAATGATTTAAATGATTGAAATCACAAGTTTGTATGAAAATGAATGTGATTCATCTCATTCATAAGATCCGTTTGAGTTAATCTAATATGTTTCACTTGTTATAATGTCCATAACGAATTATTTAAATGATCAAAATCTCTAGTTTACATGGGTAGAAATGGGACCAACATTTGTTTGATCCCATATATCTAATCCAATGAGTTGAACTTGTAGTTACATCCATAACGATTGATCTAAGAGATTGAAATTACAAGTTTGTATCAATACGAGAGGGACTTAATTGATTCATTTGCTGACACACAATTAATTGAACGTGTTTAACTTGTTGTTATATTCACATTCAATGATTTAGTGGATTGAAATCACAAGTTTGTATGAAAATGAATGAGATTCAACTTATTCATATGATCCCTTATTGTTAATCTAATATGTTTAACTTGTTAGAATGTCTATAATGAATGATTTAAATGATTAAAATCACTAGTTTATGTAGCTGCAAATGAGACCAATGCATTCGTTTGATCCCTTCAAACTAATCCAATGAGTTGAACTTGTAGTTATATCTTTTATGAACGATCTAAGAGATTGAAATCCCAAGTTCGTATCAATACGAGAGGGATTAATTGATTCATTTGATCACACATATTTAATTCAACGTAGTTAACTTGTCGTTATATTCACATTTAATGATTTAGTGGATTGAAATCACAAGTTTGTGTAAAAATGAATAAGATTGAACTTATTTATATGATCCCTTGCTATTAGTCTAATATGTTTTACTTGTTATAATGTCAATAATGAATGATTTAAATGATTAAAATCACTAGTTTATGTAGATACAAATGAGACCAATGCATTCGTTTGATCCCTTGAAACTAATCCAATGAGTTGAACTAGCAGTTACATCTCTAACGAACGATCTAAGAGATTGAAATCCCAAGTTCGGATGTAAATGAATGAGATTCAACTTATTCATATGATCCCTTACTGTTAGTCTAATTTTTTAACTTGTTATAATATCAATAATGAATGATTTAAATGTTAAAAATCACCAGTTTATGTAGATAGAAATGAGACCAATGGATTCGTTTGATCGCTTGAAACTATTCCAATGAGTTGAACTTGTAGTTACATCTCTAACGAAGGATCTAAGAGATTGAAATCCCAAGTTCGTATCAATACGAGAGAAATTTAATTTAATGTGGTTAACTTGTTACGTTCACATTGAAAATGAATGAGATTCAACTCATTCATATGATCCCTTTTAGTTAATCTAATATGTTTACTTCTTATAATGTCCATAACGAATGATTTAAATGATTAAAATCTCTAGTTTACATGGGTTGAAATGGGACCAAACGTATTTATTTGATCCCTTATATCTAATCCAATGAGTTGAACTTGTAGTTATATCCCTAACGAATGATCTATGAGATTGAAATTACAAGTTTGTATCAATACAAGAGGGATTTAATTGATTCATTTCATCACACATATTCAATTTAATGTGGTTAAATTGTTGTTATATTCACATTCAATGTTTTAGTGGATTGAAATCACAAGTTTGCATGAAAATGAATGAGATTCAACTTATTCATCTGATCCCTTATTGTTAATCTAATATGTTTAACATGTTATAATGTCTATAATGAATGAATTAACCGATGAAAATCACTAGTTTATGTAGATACAAATGAGACCAATGCATTCGTTTGATCCCTTGTAACTAATCCAATGAGTTGAACTTGTCGTTACATTTCTAACGAATGATCTAAGAGATTGAAATCCCAAGTCCGAACCAATACGAGAGAGATTTAATTGATTCATCGGATCACAAATATTTTATTGAATGTGGTTAACTTGTTGTTACATTCACATTGAATGATTTAGTGGATTGAAATCACAAGTTTGTGTGAAAATGAATGAGATTCAGCATATTCATACGATACCTTACTGTTAATCTAATATGTTTAACTTGTAATAATGTCTATAATGAATGATTAAAATGATTAAAATCACTAGTTTATGTAGATATAAATGAGACCAACGCATTCGTTTGATCCCTTGAAACTAATCCAATGAGTTGAACTTGTAGTTACATCTCTAACGAACGATCTAACAGATTGAAATTCCAAGTTCGTATCAATACGAGAGGGATTTAATTGATTCATTTGATCACACATATTTAATTGAACGTGGTTGACTTGTTGTTAAATTCACATTCAATGAATTTATCAATTGAAATCACCAGTTTGTACGAAAATGAATGAGATTCAACTTATTCATATGAACCCTTATTCATATGAACCCTTATTTAATCAAATGTATCTCACTTGTTATTACATCTATAATGAATGATTTAAATGATTGAAATCACAAGTTTGTATGAAAATGAATGTGATTATTTTCATCCACATGTCCATAACGAATGATTTAAATGATCAAAATCTCTAGTTTCTACGGGTGGAAATGGGACCAACGCATTTGTTTAATCCCTTATATCTAATCCAATGAGTCGAACTTGTAGTTACATCCCTAATGAATCATCTAAGAGATTGAAATCCCATGTTCGTTATCAATACGAGAGGGATTTAATTGATTCATTTGATCACACACATTTAATTGTATGTGGTTAACTTGTTGTTTTATTCACATTCAATGATTTAGTGAATTGAAATCACAAGTTCGTATGAAAATGAATGAGATTCAACTTATTCATATGATCCCTTATTGTTAACCTACTATATTTAACTTGTTATAATGTCTATAATGAATGATTTAAATGATTAAAATCACCAGTTTATGTAGATACAAATGAGACCAATGCATTCGTTTGATCCATTGAAACTAATCCAATGAGTTGAACTTGTAGTTACATCTCTAACGAACGATCTAAGAGATTGAAATCCCAAATTCGTATCAATACGAGAGGGATTTAATTGATTCATTTGATCACACATATTTAATTGAACGTAGTTAACTTGTTGTTATATTCACATGTAATGATTTAGTGGATTGAAATTACAAGTTTGTATGAAAATGAATGAGATTCTACTTATTCATATGATCCCCTACAGTTAGTCGATTATGTTTAACTTGTTATAATGCCAATAATGAATGATTTAAACGATTAAAATCACTATTTTATGTAGATACAAATGAGACCACTGCATTCGTTTGATCCCTTCAAACTAATCAAATGAGTTGAACTTGTAGTTACATCTCTAACAAACGATCTAAGAGATTGAAATCCCAAGTTCGTATGTAAATGAATGAGATTCAACTTATTCATATGATCTCTTACTGTTTGTCTAATATGTTTAACTTGTTATAATGTCAATAATGAATGATTTAAACTATTAAAATCATTAGTTTATGTAGATACAAATGAGACGAATGCATTCGTTTGATCCATTGAAACTAATCCAATGAGTTGAACTTGTAGTTACATCTCCAACGAACGATCTAAGAAATTGAAATCCCAAGTTTGTATCAATACGAGAGAGATTTAATTGATTCGTTTGATCACACATATTTTATTGAATGTGATTAACTTGTTGTTACATTGACATTGAATGATTTTGTGGATTTAAATCACAAGTTTGTATGAAAATGAATGAGATTCAAGTGATTCATTGCTCACTTATATTTAATCTAATGTGTCTCACTTGTTATTATTAAATTTATAATGAATGATTTAAATGATTGAAATCACAAGTTTGTATGAAAATGAATGTGATTCATCTCATTCATATAATCCCATTTAGTCAATCTAATATGTTTCACTTGTTATAATGTCCATAACGAATGATTTAAATGATCAAAATCTCTAGTTTACATGGGTGGAAATGGGACCAACGCATTTGTTTGATCCCTTATATCTAATCCAATGAGTTGAACATGTAGTTACATCCCTAACGAATAATCTAAGAAATTGAAATTACAAGTTCGTATCAATACGAGAGGGATTTAATTCATTCATTTGATCAGTGCATTGAAATCACAAGTTTGTATGAAAATGAATGAGATTCAACTCATTCATATGATGCCTTTTAGTTCATCCAATATGTTTCACTTGTTATAATATCCATAATGAATGATTTAAATGATCAAAATATCTAGTTTTTATGGACACAAATGAGACCTGTGCATTTGTTTGATCGCTTGTATCTAATCCAATGAGTTTAACTTCTTATTACATCTATAGTGAATGATTTAAGGGATTGAAATCACAAGTTCCTATCAATACGAGTGGGATTTATGTGATTCTCTTGATCACACATATCTAATTGAATGTTCTCAACTTGTTGTTACATCTATATTGAATGAGTTAGTGGATTGAAATCACAAGTTTAAAAGAAAATGAATGAGATTCAATTGATTCATTACTCACTTATATTTAATCTAATGTGTCTCAGTTGTTATTACATCTTTAATGAATAATTTAAGTGATCAAAATCACAAGTTTGTATGAAAAGGAATGTTATTCATCTCATTCATATGATCCCTTTGAGTTAATCTAATATGTTTCACTTGTTATATTGTCCATAACGAATGATTTAAATGGTCAAAATCTCTAGTTTACATGGGAGGAAATGGGACCAACGCATTTGTTTGATCCCTTATATCTAATCCAATGAGTTGAACATGTAGTTACAACCCTAATGAATAATCTAAGAAATTGAAATTTCAAGTTTGTATCAATACGAGAGGGATTTAATTCATTCATTTGATCAGTGGATTGAAATTACAAGTTTGCATGAAAATGAATGAGATTCAACTCATTCATATGATGCCTTTTAGTTCATCCAATATGTTTCACTTGTTATAATGTCCATAACGAATGATTTAAATGATCAAAATATCTAGTTTTTATGGGCACAAATGAGATCAGTGCATTTGTTTGATCCATTGTATCTAATCCAATGAGTTTAACTTCTTATTACATCTATAGTGAATGATTTAAGGGATTGAAATCAGAAGTTCCTATCAATACGAGTGGGATTTATGTGATTCTCTTGATCACACATATCTAATTGAATGTTCTCAACTTGTTGTTACATCTATATTGAATGAGTTAGTGGATTGAAATCACAAGTTTAAAAGAAAATGAATGAGATTCAATTGATTCATTACGCACTTATATTTAATCTAATGTGTCTCAGTTGTTATTACATCTTTAATGAATAATTTAAGTGATCAAAATCACAAGTTTGTATGAAAAGGAATGTTATTCATCTCATTCATATGATCCCTTTGAGTTAATCTAATATGTTTCACTTGTTATATTGTCCATAACGAATGATTTAAATGGTCAAAATCTCTAGTTTACATGGGTGGAAATGGGACCAACACATTTGTTTGATCCCTTATATCTAATCCAATGAGTTGAACATGTAGTTACAACCCTAATGAATAATCTAAGAAATTGAAATTACAAGTTTGTATCAATACGAGAGGGATTTAATTCATTCATTTGATCAGTGGATTGAAATTACAAGTTTCCATGAAAATGAATGAGATTCAACTCATTCATATGATGCCTTTTAGTTCATCCAATATGTTTCACTTGTTATAATGTCCATAACGAATGATTTAAATGATCAAAATATATAGTTTTTATGGACACAAATGAGATCAATGCATTTGTTTGATCCATTGTATCTAATCCAATGAGTTTAACTTCTTATTACATCTATAGTGAATGATTTAAGGGATTGAATTCAGAAGTTCCTATCAATACGAGTGGGATTTAAGTGATTCTCTTGATCACACATATCTAATTCAATGTTCTTAACGTGTTGTCACATCTATATTGAATGATTTAGTGGATTGAAATGACAACTTTAAAAGAAAATGAATGAGATTCAAGTGATTTATTGCTCACTTATATTTAATCTAATGTGTCTCAGTTGTTATTACATCTATACTGAATTATTTAAGAGATTGAAATCACAAGTTTGTATGAAAATGAATGTTATTCATCTCATTCACATGATCCCTTTGAGTTAATCTAATATGTTTCACTTGTTATATTGTCCAAAACGAATGATTTAAATGATGAAAATCTCTAGTTTACATGTGTAGAAATGAGACCAACACATTTGTTTGATCCCATATATCTAATAAAATGAGTTGAACTTGTACTTACATCCCTAGCGATTGATCTAAGAGATTGAAATTGATTCCTTGAAACTAATCCCATGAGTTAAACTTGTAGTTACATCTCTAACGAACGATCTAGAAGATTGAAATCCCAAGTCCGTATCAAAACAAGAGAGATTTAATTGATTCATTTGATCACACATATTTTGTTGAATGTGTTTAACTTGTTGTTACATTCACATTGAATGATTTTGTGGACTTAAATCACAAGTTTGTATGAANAAAATCTCTAGTTTATATGGATACAAATGAGACCAATGCAATTGTTTGATCCCCTGTATCTAATCCACTGAGTTTAACTTCTTGTTTAAGTGAATCTCTTGATCACACATATCTAATTGAATGTTCGTAACTTCTTGTTACATCTATATTGAATGATTTAGTAGATTGAAATCAAAACTTTAAAAGAAAATGAATGAGATTCAAGTGATTCATTGCTCACTTATATTTAATCTAATTTGTCTCTCTTGTTATTACATCTATAATGAATGATTTAAAAGATTGAAATCACAAGTTTGTATGAAAATGAATATGATTCATCTCATTCATAAGATCCCTTTGAGTTAATATAATATGTTTCACTTTTTATAATGTCCATAACGAATGATTTAAATGATCAAAATCTCTAGTTTACATGGGTAGAAATGGGACCAACGCATTTGTTTGATCCCTTATAGCTAATCCAATGTGTTGAACTTGTAGTTACATCCACAATGACTGAACTAAGAGACAATACGAGAGAGATCTACTTGATTCATTTGATCACAAATATTTTATTGATTGTGGTTAACCTGTTGTAACATTCACATTGAATGATTTTGCGGATTTAAATTACAAGTTTGTATGAAAATGAATGAGATTCAACTCATTCATATGCTCCCCTATAGTTAATCTAATATTCACTTGTTATAATATCTATATTGAATTAATTAAATGATTAAAATCGCTAGTTTATATGGATACAAATGAGACCAATGCAGTTGTTTGATCCCTTGTATCTAATCCAATGAGTTTAACTTCTTGTTACATCTATAGTGAATGATTCAAGGGATTGAAATCACAAGTTCCTATCAATACGAGTCAGATTTAAGTGATTCTCTTGATCACACATATCTAATTGATTGTTCTTAACTTGTTGTTACATCTATATTGAATGATTTAGTGGATTGAAACCACAACTTTAAAAGAAAATGAATCAGATTCAAGTGATTCATTGCTCACTTATATTTAATCTAACGAGTCTCAGTTGTTATTACATCTATAATGAATGATTTAAATGATTGAAATCACAAGTTTGTATAAAAATGAATGTGATTCATCTCGTTCATATGATCCCTTTTAGTTATTCTAATATGTTACACTTGTTATAATGTACATAACGAATGATTTAAATGATCAAAATCTGTAGTTTACATGGGTAGGAATGGGACCAACGCATTTGTTTGTTCCCTTATATCTAATCCAATGAGTCGAACTTGTAGTTACATCCCTAACGAATTATCTAAGAAATTGAAATTACAAGTTCATATCAATACGAGAGGGATTTAATTGATAATTTGATCACACATAATTAATTGAACGTGGTTAACTTGTTGTTATTTTCACATTCAATGATTTAGTGGATTGAAATCACAAGTTTGTATGAAAATGAATGAGATTCAACTTATTAATATGATCCCTTATTGTTAATCTAATATGTTTAACTTGTTATAATGTCTATAATGAATGATTTAATTGATTAAAACCACAAATTTATGTAGATGCAAATGAGACCAATGCATTTGTTTGATCTCTTGGAACTAATCCAATGAGTTGAACTTGTAGTTACATCTCTAACGAATGATTTAAGAGATTGAAATCCCAAGTTTGTATCGATACGAGAGAGATTTAATTGATTCATTTTATCACACGTATTTTATTGATTGTGTTTAACTTGTTGTTACATTCACATTGAATGATTTTGTGGATTTAAATCACAAGTTTGTATGAAAATGAATGAGATTCAACTCATTCGTATGATCCCCTATAGTTAATCTAATATTAACTTGTTATAATATCTATAATGAATGATTTAAATTATTAAAATCGCTAGTGTATATGGATACAAATGAGACCAATGCATTTGTTTTCTCACTTGTATCTAATAGTCCAATGAGTTTAACTTCTTGTTATATCTATAGTGAATGATTCAAGGGATTGAAATCACAAGTTCCTATCAATACGAGTTGGATTTATGTGATTCTCCTGATCACACATATCTAATTGATTGTTCTTAACTTGTTGTTACATCTATAATGAATGATTTAGTGGATTGAAATCACAACTTTAAAATAAAATGAATGAGATTCAAGTGATTCATTGCTCACTTATATTTAATCTAATGTGTCTTAGTTGTTATTACATTTATAATGAATGATTTAAATGATTGAAATCACAAGTTTGTATGAAAATTAATGTGATTCATCTCATTCATATGATCCCTTTTAGTTAATCTAATATGTTTCACCTGTTATAATGTCCCTAATGAATGATTTAAATGATCAAAATCTCTAGTTTACAAGGGTAGAAATGGGACCAATGCATTTGTTTGATCCCTTATATCTAATACAATGAGTTGAACTTGTAGTTACATCCCTAACGAATAATCTAAGAAATTGAAATTACAAGTTTGTATCAATACGAGAGGGATTTTATTGATTGATTTGATCACACATAATTAACTGAACGTGGTTAACTTGTTGTTATTTTCACATTCAATGATTTAGTGAATTGAAATCACATTCAACATATTCATATGATCCCTTATTGTTAATCTAATATGTTTAACTTTTCTAATGTCCATAATGAATGATTTAATCGATTAAAATCACTAGTTTATGTTGATGCAAATGAGACCAATGCAATCGTTTGATCCCTTGAAACTAATCCAATGAGTTGAACTTGTAGTTGCATTTCTAACGAATGATCTAAGAGATTGAAATCCCAAGTTCGTATCAATACGAGAGAGATTTAATTCATTCATTTGATCACACATATTTTCTTGATTGTGGTCAACTTGTTGTTACATTCACATTGAATGATATTTTAGATTTAAATCACAAGTTTGTATGAAAATGAATGAGATTCAACTCATTCATATGATCAGTTTTAGTTAATCTAATATGTTTCACTTGTTATAATGTCCATAACGAATGATCAAAATCTCTAGTTTATATGGATACAAATGAGACCAATGCATTTGTTTGATCCCTTGTATCTAATTCAATGAGTTTAACTTCTTATTACATCTATAGTGAATGATTTAAGTGATTGAAATCATAAGTTCCTATCAATACGAGTGGGATTTATGTGATCCTCTTGATCACACATATCTAAATGAATGTTTTTAACTTGTTGTTACATCTATATTGAATGATTTAGAGGATTGAAATCACAACTTTACAAGAAAATGAATGAGATTCAAGTGATTTTTTGCTCACTTATATTCAATCTCATGTGTCTCACTTGTTATTACATCTATAATGAATGATTTAAATGATTGAAATCACAAGTTTGTATGAAAATGAATGTGAGTTATCTCATTCATATGATCCCTTTTAGTTAATCTAATATGTTTCACTTGTCATAATGTCCATAATTAATGATTTAAATGATCAAAATCTTTAGTTTACAAGGATAGAAATGGGACCAATGCATTTGTTTGATCCCTTATATCTAATCCAATGAGTTGAACTTGTAGTTACATCCCTAACAAATTATCTAAGTGACTAAAATTACATGTTCGTATCAATACGAGAGGGATTTAATTTATTCATTTGATCACACATAATTAGTTGAACGTGGTTAACTTGTTGTTATATTCACATTCAATGATTTAGTGGATTAAAATCTCAAGTTTGTATGAAAATGAATGAGATTCAACTTACTCATATGATCATTTATTGTTAATCTAATATGTTGAACTTGTTATAATTCTATAATGAATGATATAAATGATCAAAATCACTAGTTTAAGTAGATACAAATGAGACCAATTTATTTGTTTGATCCCTTAAAACTAATCCTATGAGTTCAACTTGTAGTTACATCTCTAATGAACGATCTAAGAGATTGAAATCCCAAGTTCGTATCAAAACGAGGGAGATTTAATTGATTCATTTGATCACACATATTTTGTGGAATGTGTTTAACTTGTTGTTTCATTCACATTAAATGATTTAGTGGTCTGAAATCACAAGTTTGTACGAAAATGAATGAGATTCAACTAATTCATAAGATCCCTTTTAGTTAATCGAATACGTTTCACTTGTTATAATGTCCATAACGAATTATTTAAATGATCAAAATTTCTAGTTTATATGGAGACAAATGAGACCAATGCATTTGTTTGATCCCTTGTATCTAATCCAATGAGTTAACTTCTTATTACATCCATTGTGAATGATTTAAGTCATGGAAATCACAAGTTCCTATCAATACGAGTGGGATTTAAGTGATTCTCTTGATCACACATATCTAATTGAATGTGCTTAACTTGTTGTTACATCTATGTTGAATGATTTAGTGGATTGATATCACAAGCTTAAAAGAAAACAAATGAGATTCAAGTGATTCATTGCTCACTTATATTTATTCTAATGTGTCAGTTGTTATTACATCTATAATGAATGATTTATATGACTGAAATCACATGTTTGTAGGAAAATGAATGTGATTCATCTCATTCATATGACCCCTTTTAGTTAACCTAATATGTTTCACAGGTTATAATGTCCATAACGAATGATTTAAATGATCAAAATCTCTAGTTTACATGGGTAGAAATGGGACCAATGCATTTGTTTGATCCCTTATATCTAATCCAATGAGTTCAACTTGTAGTTACATCCCTATCGAATTATCTAAGAAATTGAAATTACAAGTTCGTGTCAATACGAGAGGGATTTAATTGATTCATTTGATCACACATAATTAGTTGAACGTGGTTAACTTGTTGTTATATTCACATTCAATGATCTAGTGGATTGAAATCACAAGTTTGTATGAAAATGAATGAGATTCAACTTATTCATATGATCCCTTTTTGTTAATCTAATATGTTTAACTTGTTATAATGTCAATAATGAATGATTTAGTCGATTAAAATCACTAGTTTATGTTGATGCAAATAAGACCAATGCATTCGTTTTATCCCTTTAAACTAATCCAATGAGTTCAACTTGTAGTTAGATCTCTAACGAACGATCTAAGAGATTGAAATCCCATTTTCGTATCAAAACGAGAGAGATTTAATCTAAGAGATTGAAATCACATATTTTCTTGAATGTGTTTAACTTGTTGTTACATTCACATTGAATGATTTTGTGGATTTAAATCACAAGTTTGTATGAAAATGAATGAGATTCAACTCATTCATATGATCCCTTTTAGTTAATCTAATATGTTTCACTTGTTATAATGTCCATAACGAACAATTTAAATGATCAAAATGTCTAGTTTATATGGATACAAATGAGACCAATGCATTTGTTTGATCCCTTGTATCTAATCCAATGAGTGTAACTTCTTATTACATCTATAGTGAATGTTTTAAAGGATTGAAATCACAGGTTCCATTCAATACGGGTGGGATTTAAGTGATTTTCTTGATCACANATTCAATAAGTTAGTGGATTGAAAACACAAGTTTGTATAAAAAGAATGAGATTCAACTTATTCATATGATCCCTTATTGTTTATCTAATATGTTTAACTTGTTAGAATGTCCATAATGAATTATTTATGCGATTAAAATCACTAGTTTATGTAGATGCAAATGAGACCAATGCATTCGTTTGATCCCTTGAAACTAATCCAATGAGTTGAACTTGTAGTTACATCTCCAACGAACGATCTAAGAGATTGAAATACCAAGTTCGTATCAATACAAGAGAGATTGAATTGATTCATTTCATCGTACATATTTTATTGAATGTGGTCAACTTGTTGTTACATTCACATTGAATGATTTTATGGATTTAAATCACAAGTTTGAATGAAAATGAATGAGATTCAACTCATTCATATGATCCCTTTTAGTTAATCCATTATGTTTCACTTGTTATAATGTCCATAACAAATTATTTAAATGATCAAAATCTCTAGTTTATATAGACACAAATGAGACCAGTGCATTTGTTTGATCCCTTGAATCTAATCCAATGAGTTTAACTTCTTATTACATATATAATGAATGATTTAAGGGATTGAAATCACAAGTTCCTATCAATACGAGTGAGATTTAAGTGATTCTCTTGATCACACATATCTAATTGAATGTTCTTAAGTTGTTGTTACAACTATATAGAATGATTTAGTGGATTGAAATCAAAACTTTTAATGAAAATGAAAGAGATTCAATTGCTCACTTATATTTAATCTAATGTGTCTCACTTGTTATTACATCTATAATGAATGATTTAAATGATTGAAATCACAAGTTTGTACGAAAAAGAATGTGATTCATCTCATTCATATGATCCCTTTGAGTTAATTTAATATGTTTCACTTGTTATAATGTCCATAATTCTATAATGAATGATTTAACTTGTTGTTATAATCACATTCAATGATTTAATGGATTGAAATCACAAGTTTGTATGAAAATGAATGAGATTCAACTTATTCATATGATCCCTTATTCTTTTTCTAATATGTTTAACTTGCTAGAATGTCTATAATGAATTCTTTATGTGATTAAAATCACTAGTTTATGTAAATGATCAAAATCTCAAGTTTATATGGATACAAATGAGACCAATGCATTTGCTTGATCCCTTGTATCTAGTCCAATGAGTTTAGCTTCTTATTACTTCTATAGTGAATGATTTAAGGGATTGAAATCACAAGTTCCTATCAATACGAGTGAGATTTAAGTGATTCTCTTCATCACACATATCTAATTGAATGTTCTTAAATTCTTCTTACATCTATATTGAATGATTTAGTGGATTGAAATCACAACTTTAAAAGAAAATGATTGAAATTCAAGTGATGCATTGCCCTCTTATATTTAATATAATGTGTCTCACTTGTTATTACATCTATAATGAATGATTTAAATGATTGAAATCACAAGTTTGTATGGAAATCAATGTGATTCTTCTGATTCATATGATCNGAATTATTTTATGGATTTAAATCACAAGTTTGTATGAAAATGAATGAGATTCAACTCATTCATATGATCCCTTTTAGTTAATCTAATATGTCTCACTTGTTATAATGTCCATAATGAATGATTTAAATGATCAAAATCTTTAGTTTACATGGATACAATTGAGACCAATGCATTTGTTTGATCCCTTGTATCTAATCCAGTGAGTTTAACTTCTTATTACATCTATAGTGAATGATTCAAGGGATTGAAATCACAACTTCCTATCAACACGAGTGGGATTTAAGTGATTCTCTTGATCACACATATCTAATTGAATGTTCTTAACTTCTTGTTACATCTATATTGAATGATTTAGTGGATTGAAATCACAACTTTAAAAGAAAATGAATGAGATTCAAGTGATTCATTGCTCACTTTTATTTAATCTAATGTGTATCGCTTGTTATTACATCTATAATGAATGATTTAAATGATTGAAATCACAAGTTTGTATGGAAATGAATGTGATTCATCTCATTCGTATGATCCATTTTAGTTAATCCAATATGTTTCACTTGTTATAATGTGCATAACGAATGATTTAAATGATAAAAATCTCTAGCCTACATGGGTAGAAATGGGTCCAACGCATTTGTTTATTGCCTTATATCTTATCCAATGAGTTGAACTTGTAGTTACATCCCTAACGAATGATCTAAAAGATTGAAATTACAAGTTCGTATCAATACGAGAGGGATTTAATTGATTTATTTGATCACACATAATTAATTGAACATGGTTAACTTGTTGTTACATTCACATTCAATAAGTTAGTGGATTGAAAACACAAGTTTGTATAAAAAGAATGAGATTCAACTTATTCATATGATCCCTTATTGTTTATCTAATATGTTTAACTTGTTAGAATGTCTATAATGAATTATTTATGCGATTAAAATCACTAGTTTATGTAGGTGCAAATGAGACCAATGCATTCGTTTGATCCCTTGAAACTAATCCAATGAGTTGAACTTGTATTTACATCTCCAACGAACGATCTAAGAGATTGAAATACCAAGTTCGTATCAATACAAGAGAGATTGAATTGATTCATTTCATCACACATATTTTATTGAATGTGGTCAACTTGTTGTTACATTCACGTTGAATGATTTTATGGATTTAAATCACAAGTTTGAATGAAAATGAATGAGATTCTACTCATTCATATGATCTATTTTAGTTAATCTAATATGTTTCACTTGTTATAATGTCGACGAATGATTTAAATGATCAAAATCTTTAGTTTAGATGGATACAAATGAGACCAATGCATTTGTTTGATCCCTTGTATCTATTCCAATGAGTTTAACTTCTTATTACATCTATAGTGAATGATTTAAGGGATTGAAATCCCAAGTTCGTATCAATATGAGAGAGATTTAATTGCTTCATCTGATGACACATATTTTGTTGAATGTGGTTAACTTGTTGTTTTATTGACATTGAATGATTTTGTGGATTTAAATCACAAGTTTGTATGAAAATGAATGAGATTCAACTCATTCATTTGATCCCCTTTAGTTAATCTAATATGTTTCACTTGTTATAATGTCTACAACGAATGATTTAAATGATCAAAATCTATAGTTTATATGGATACAAATGAGACCAATGCATTTCCTTGGTCCCTTGTATATAATCCAATGAGTTTAACTTCTTATTACATCTATAGTGAATTGTTTAAGGGATTGAAATCATAAGTTCTTATCAATACGAGTGGGATTTATGTGATTCTCTTGATCACACATATTTAATTGAATGTTCTTAACTTGTTGTTACATCTATATTGAATGATTTAGTGGAATGAAATCACAACTTTAAAAGAAAATGAATGAGATTCAAGTGATTCATTGTTCACTTATATTTAACCTAATGTGTCTCACTTGTTATTACATCTATAATGACATATTTAAATGATTGAAATCACAAGTTTGTATGAAAATGAATGTGATTCATCTCATTCATATGATCCCTTTGAGTTAATCTCATATGTTTCACTTGCTATAATGTCCATAATGAATTATTGAAATTATCAAAATCTCTAGTTTACATGGGTAGAAATGGGACCAATGCATTTGTTTGATCCCATATATCTAATCCAATAAGTTGAACTTGTAGTTACATCCCTAACGATTGATCTAAGAGATTGAAATTACAAGTTCATATCAATTCGAGAGGGATTTGTTTGATTCATTTGATCACAAATAATTAATAGAACGAGTTTAACTTGTTCTTATATTCACATTCAATGATTTAATGGATTGAAATCATAAGTTTGTTTGAAAATGAATGAGATTCAACTTATTCATATGATCCCTTATTGTTTATCTAATATGCTTAACTTGTTGGAATGTCTATAATGAATTATTTATGCTATTAAAATCACTAGTTTATGTAGATGCAAATGAGACCAATGCATTCGTTTGATCCCTCGAAACTAATCCAATGAGTTGAACTTGTAGTTACATCTCTAACGAACGATCTAAAAGATTGAAATACCAAGTTCGTATCAATACGAGAGAGATTTAATTGATTCATTTGATCACCATATTTTATTGAAGGTGGTTAACTTGTTGTAACATTCACATTGAATGATTTTATGGATTTAAATCACAAGTTTGTATGAAAATGAATGAGATTCAACTCAATCATATGATCCCTTTTAGTTAATCTAGTATGTTTCACTTGTTATAATGTCCATAATGAATGATTTAAATGATCAAAATCTTTAGTTTACATGGATACAAATGAGACCAATGCATTTGTTTGATCCCTTCTATCTAATCCAATGAGTTTAACTTCTTATTACATCTATAGTGAATGATTTAAGGGATTGAAATCACAACTTCCTATCAGCACGAGTGGGATTTAAGTGATTCTCTTGATCACACATATCTAATTGAATGTTCTTAACTTCTTGTTACATCTATATTGAATCATTTAGTGGATTGATTGCTCACTTATATTTAAACTAATGTGTCTCGTTTGTTAATTACATCTATAATGAATGATTTAAATGATTGAAATCACAAGTTTGTATGGAAATGAATGTGATTCATCTCATTCATATGATCCATTTTAGTTAATCTAATCTGTTTCACTTGTTATAATGTCCATAACGAATGATTTAAATGATCAAAATCTCTATCTTACATGGGTA
>JAANDH010001761.1:0-31183 GCA_011799765.1 Nymphaea thermarum | reverse complement strand
TTCCTCTCTTGCCTCACCTTTTTTCTTTTCTGTGCATTGTATTATTTATTTTCTATTCCTGCTTTTGTATTTGCGGTATTGCTTCTGTAATTAGGGGACCTCTTGTCCCCAAATTTTGGTTATATATTCCCATTTTATCGGCTCTCTCTCTCTCTCTCTCTCTCTATATATATATATATATATATATATATATATATATATATATATATATATATATATATATATATATATATTCATTAGCCTATAACATTAACAATCGGTTCATTTAGAAACATTTGGTTTACTATGGATAACTCCCTTAAATACTCTTCATGTGTCACCAATGACATCTAAAAAAATTCCCTGCACTTCACTAACAGTTTATGAAATATGAAAATATAAAATATTAAGGGTTGCAAATATGGGTGGACATCGAACTGGGTACCCGATAAATATAAAGTTGATGGTTAAACCCGACCTAATAACAAAGCAAGCCAGGGGGACTCCGAGTCAGAGTCAGCTCAAGCCCGACTTTGCGGATTTTATGTAGCATCGAGTTGGCTGGGCCCAACCTTACTCACAACATTATTTCTTTCCTTTTCACCCATAGCTCAGAGTTTAAGATTTCAACTTTACTGTTACAGGGCAACGACGGAATCCGGGTCCAGTGCAGCATGGTATGAGACAAACGAAAAAAGTGTTTCGCATCAGACAAATGAAAAAGGCATGGCTTAAATTTCGAGGCTATAATAAAGAATAGTCTAAAACCTTTCACATTAAATGAGGGGAGAACAATTGGGGCGACGCTGCCTTGGTCTCCCACGTCACGTGGTCACGGATAACCCTCCGAATGATTGGAGGCATTGAAGGGAAATGGTCAGAAGAGTTGTGGATATGCTCGGGCAAAAGGGATCCGATCATGATGCTACGTCAAAATCCAGTCACGTAGCAAAGGCAAATTAATATCTTTGGGGTGACTGCTGAGTTCTTCTGTTCACCTGCTAGTCCCGACCAACCAATTGAATCCTATTCGTGAGATTTTTTCTTTCAAGAAAATAAATGAATTTTATTCAAGTGGGTTATAAGTGTCTGCACCTATGAATATACACTGATTGAACTGCTTTCACTCGAGCTCGGCTCGAACTTAACTTGAGATTTATGAGGTGGGCTCAAGCTCGACTCATTTAAATCCTTTTGACTTGATTTATATATATTTTTTCATTAAATAAAAATGAAAACCACAAAAAATGGTGTTAAAATTAATGAAAATTATCAATATGTCATTGACGATTAACAAAAAAGGAAGACACGAGCTGTCTCGAGTTTAAACTAGTGTAACTCAAACTTGACTCGTTTACATCTCAAGTTTTAACTCAAGTTCGGCCCAACTCATTTGATCGTTTATCAAACGAGTTGAGCTCAAGTAGAGCCCGAATTCACTAGACTCATTGTACATTCCTTATTAAAAAAATTTATATATAAATTTTACTTGCTTTATATAGAAATTTTGAAAAATAATATTTCAACCCGTGTCAAAAATTAGAAATTTTAATTGGGCTCCTCTCATGAAAAATTTGTGACTCCACCCCTTTACTATTTGCACCTCCAAACTCCAAACTGATGCAGAAAAATCCTGGATTCAACAAATAAGGACATCAGCACGGCAGGTCCACGTGGTCCTTAAAAGTAGGGGCAAACCTTGGCGATCCTGGGAAAATCTCCTGTTGATCTAAAAGCGGAAAATAATTTTTTCAGAAACCAATATGAAAGCGCGTGATGTCATCAGAAAAATATTTTTCTTTTGTGGAAATATTATCTCGATGAATAACAGCTTCAGGTTTGCTATCCAAGGAAAAGAAAACAAATTCTAGTCTCTTATGTTATTCATAATTATATTTGTCTATGCAAAGAAGTTTTTTTTAGAGGTCCTCTTTAGGGATACCAAAAATTTGGAACGAGTTTTTCGACTTCCCTAGATTTTTCCAAGATGCCTACAAGATAATAATAAGATTTAATTTAGGTCCTTGATTTGGATCAAGATTTGTCCCGATTCTTGAATAGGATCGCTCCAAGTTAATCTGCATTGAACTAGCTTCAGATCTATCAATTAAATGTGTCAACGTCTGGATCTAGATAACGAGTCAATTAAATGTACCAAGATCTGGATCTAGATAATGAGGTTTGGCCGTAGCACTACTTGCCGGATTCAAAGGAAATTAGATGGACATAATTGAGGGAACGTTGGTAGGACGCCACAATCAGAATGACTTATGTTCCCATTCAAGAAAAAAAAAATTAATTTGGTTTATTAAGGCTGGGATGACATGGGCCACGGGTTTTGTGACTTGATCATGTTTGTCAAAGTTGCATACTATTATTGACGGAAATTTTCTTAGCATATATACTAAATATTAGTATTATTTGATCATATAGATTGTCAACCGTTTAGTAGCTTCTTGGTCATATCAATCTGTTGAATGCAATTAATACGAAGTATAATTTATTTGGATCTACTAACTTCAAAACCACTTAGAAGAAAGAAAATCCAAACTCGTCGGGCTCTTCAACATGGATCACACATCATGCTTCTCTCATGGAAACAAATAGGATTACTCTTATTGGATCTGGACCGGAGTGATCATAATATTAGATATTTAGCCTGCTTTATCTATACTACGAAACCTTAAGCTCCAGATCCTAAAATAAGAACCGCAATCAGCAGCAGAGTCTGGACCATCTCTGGTTAGACTTTGATGCTTTCTTGGATCTGTTTGCAGTCTCATCCAAAACTTCAGCATATCAGTTCTAAGTAGCACTAGTAGATACAAGGACAACTTTACACTCAGGCTATTCCCTACATAAAGCGCAATTTGTAAATACCAGACAACTACACTACAAAAAAAAAAAAAGATGAATTCACCGACGCATGGGAAAACTGATGTAAGTCAAAAACAACTTTTTACCGACGTCTAGAGGCAAATGCCGGTGAAGATTAATTTTTACCAGTGTCCAGAAGAAGTCAGTGAAATGCAGCCTTCACTGACGCGTGGCGTTAGGATGTTGCTGAAGTTGGGCTTCTACTGATGACCATTTTTCAAATGTCGCTAAAAATGAAACTTTTACCGACATCCAGTTCTAAACGTTGGTGAAAAAAAAATATTTGTATCGACATTGATTTCGTAGACGTCAATAAAAAGCAGCTACGTTTACTAACACATGATCATGCTTGCATTGGTGAAATTTTCTCTACGCAAAATATTACCGATGTTCATCTAGTGCATTGGTATAGCACACACTTTTATCAACATATTATATCTGGATGTTGCTAGTGTTAGTTTCATTGACGTATTTCGGATGTTGGTAAAAGTTACGACACTGATTTTACCAGCATTTTTAGGTAAGGCCTTTATCGGCATCTCCCACACTTTGGTAAAGGATTCCTCGACTTATTCAATCAACCCGAACCCTTCTTCTTCTTCTTTTTCTTCCATATTTTCTTTTCTCTTCCCTCTTCTTCCCACGGCGGTTACCGTGATTTTTTGACAAGTGCAGGTGTTCTTCATCATTTTTGGACGGTGTTTGCATCCTAAAATTTTATATTTATTTTTGTAGTTCTTCAGAAAAATAAGGTTTTGTTTTGAAAATAAAGAGAAAAAGAGACCATTCCCAATAGCTTTACCGGTGGTAACTAATATAAGAGTTATCCTTATTCTTGATGCATTCTATTTTTACTTAAACATCTTCTTCACCCCAAATGCCTGTCTTGTTTAAAAATAATGTTAGATATTGATATCTCGAAGACTTTTGGATGAGAAAATTTTGAAGTATTATTTGAGAGATTAAACCATTTTGATTTAAGAGACTTTTGAATCGAGAAACCTTTGCAACTATGATTTGAAAATCTTTGGAAACCAATATGGGATTTTGAAGATTTCTTTTGGAATCAATTTAGTGTCTCCTTAGGATCTTAAATAGGTTTAAGATTTTATTTTCACTCAGTTGAGTTAGAGCTTTATCTGATCTTGCATAAGTTCTCTTAGAGAAATGTTTGTGATCATTTGTGAATTCTACAAGTGAATGTGAATGCAAGAATGCATTGATCCTATATTCTTGAAAAATAAATTGTTCATTCATACTCATTGTCCGGAACATTCAACTAAAAGCATTCTGACCATCACATACATCTAGATTACTTACATTGTTGTATATTTTGTGATAAATTTTGTTATAAATATTCTTGTAAAGAAAGATCTTTTTTTGGAAATGAAATGAAATTGTAGACGATCAAACTTGATTCCAATATTAGTCATCACTTTAGTTTTTGGTCTTGAAAAAATTGATAGATGAAAATTAAAATTATAGGTCAAAAAGTGATATTTGGATGAATGAAAAAAAGAAAAAGAAAGAGAAAGAATAAATGATTTTAGAGAAAATGATATATGTATATGTATCCACATACATGTGTTCCCTTACATATAATCATTTTAAAAATGATTTTAAACCAAGACAAAAGAGAGAAAGAGAAAGGAAAACAATTTTTGAAAAGAAAGAAATATTTTAACAAAAAGGTATATATATATACACACACACACACACACACATATGTGAAAACTTATAAGAGATGACTTTAAAGCAAAGAGAGAGATAGAGATATTCATCCACACACACACACACACACACACACACACACACACACACATATGTAAAAACTTATAAAAGATGACTTTAAATAAAAGAGAGAGATAGAGATATTCACACACACACACACACACACACACACACACACACACACACACACACACACACACATATATATATATATATATATATATAGTTAAAATCAAGAGATAACTTAAAGCATTTTGGACTTCGTTTTTCATCTATGTAGGCTAGAGAGGAACTTGAGCTCATATGCTAAATCTTTAAGGCCTCATTGAAGAGACTTATTACTTTTGAAATTCATTTGAAAACATGATTCAAAATATTTTTATATTGAACACAAGAAAAAACTTCATTTCTTATAAGAGAATTTATTTTTCCTACTGTTGAGTATGAGAGAAAATCAAGCATACATAAATGAAAAGTTAATAACGTAAAAAATCTCACATTAGGATCCCTAATCGGGTAATTAAGAGAAATGCTAAATGTCATGAAAATGTGTATTAACATATACACATTGGTAAAAGTTTTCTCGGGTTGGACAAATCTCAACTTCAAAAATAAAAAATAATAATAAAGAAATCCCAACTCAAACACTCGTCCTTACAGTTCATTCATATATTAATTGAAAAATCAATCAACTATACATGAACACCATTTCAACCATAAGTAATGCACACATTCAATTAGCAAAGAAATAAAGTTATTTCAATCTTAGAAAGAAAAATGAAGTTTTATTTCACCTTGCTCATGCTCCAGGTGCACTTAAGAACGACTCTTGACTTCTGATAGGAGGTTTTGGAGTTATTTTGTATGGTCATGGGGAGATGAAGAAGCGAGAAAGAAAAAAAATGACTGGGATATTGACTATATGCCTTTAAGAAGACTGGTTGGAGAGAACAAAACTTTTTCTCCAAATGATTCCAAAGCTTTCCCAAGTGAACCTCCAAAGTGTTGAGGATGTCTCCCCAAGAGATTTCTTTGTGCTCCCTTGAAGAATGAAAGTTGAAAAAAAAGCTTGCTCTTAAGGTTGGCGAAGAAGAGAGTGAGAAGAAGAGAATTGGAGAAAGCTAAGGGAAGAACTCCCAAAATTTCAAATGGAAAAACTCTAGAAGTTCTCCAAGGGTTAACTCAAACCCAAGAGATAATGTTTAGGTGCTATTTATATAGAATTTTGGAGTCAAATCTCAAAATTTGATTTTTTTAATTTAACAATATTTTCATGTGAATTTTAAATATTTTTAAATAGGTATTAACTAAAGGAGATTGACCTTTAACCCTGCCAACACCTACTTGGGGGTGTTGGTAGAGCTAATGCCCACCAACAAACCCAAAACCGTTGCTTTTTGTCTCAGCGCGTGCAGCCATATGCTGCCTGGCCAGGGTGCCTGGCAGTGCGTCCTGCTATGTGAAAGTCGCAAAAAGCCCAATAAGGTTGGCTTTTGCCTCCCATGGGGGTTCCACAATAAAAAAAGATTTTAAAATGCATATTTTGAAGAGTAAAATGGTATTTTTGCAAAAAATGAGTTCGATTTCAAATTGACTGGCTCTGGGCATGTTTAGTTCCAGATTGGGTTTGCTTGATCACGAAAGTGTTTCGATCGACACCCAGGCTTGGATCAAGGATTAGACAGGTGTTTAAGTTTGAAACATGCTTTTAAAGTCTTTGATGCAAGATTGAGGCAAAAAACAAAGGGGAGATTTGTTTGTGCATGTGTGGTGCTAAATAGTGTTAGAACTTGTCATTTTGATCTCGACTTGTGATTTTGAGTTGAAATTTTTTATTTGAATCCAAACTTTGGTTTTAGATCTAATTTGGTCCTAGGAGCAGCATTATGGGTCTATTTTCCTAATTTGGAGTCGATTTCGCCTGTCGGGCTTGATTATGGACATTGGCTTCGTATTTTGGATCAATATGCAAATTTTGGATTTAGGACTTGAATTTGGATCTAAATCTTGATTTAAAGTTGGATTTTTGATCTAAACTTTGCATTTGGACTCCGATATGGATCTAAAGGTCTGTTTTGGGTCTTAGGTCGAGATTTGGACTTCGGTATGGATTTAATAGTCTGTTTTGGGGTGAGCTTGAACCCAAGGTCCAAAACTAGATCTAAATTACCATAAAAATGATTGAAATTACTGAAATAATGTTTGAATAAATGGAGTATAATCTTTTGCAAAAATTTGGGGTGATAACATATGACTCTCTTTGCCACTAATCTGGTGTATGCCGTGCTTAGTCGCAAAGATAAACACACCAAATTTTGAAAATAAGACATGTTTGAGATGACATCTCAGGTTTAACCCCTTACCTAAATGAGTTATTTGAACTTGTTGTAGGTTTAACCTCTCATCTGCATGGGTTTGCCAAGTTTAAGTTCAGGTTTGACCCATTACCTAAACGACTTGCTTTGGCTTACATTGAAGGTTTAATCCTTTACCTGCATAGGCTGCTCTTGGGTTGTGCCACATGCTTAACCTTTTACCTGCATGAGTTATTCTCAGATTCTAAATGATAATAATAAAAAGTGCCCTAGTATAATTATTATTTTTACAACTAGAGGAAGATCCAAAAGAATAGGAGATAAAATGTGGAGAATACAAGTATTTGTCATTGATTGAATGGTGCATACAAGAAGACCAAACGTAGAATTTCTTGAGGTGAAGAGTGTTAACAAAATCGGTGAGTTCCACCTCATCAACATCAATAACATGTATGAGTTATTGAGCAAGACTTCCTTAACAACATATGGGCCTTCTCAGTTCAGCGGCCACTTTCCACGAAGTCATCCTCTAAGATATACCATGGACTATAAGATCAAGTAATTCATTTTGAAATGTCTTTCAATAACTAATTTGACAAATTGTCTAGCTACATTTTGACGATAGGCTTCAGCTTGCTTAGGTACTTTTAACCTCTTTTCATCTAACAAATTAAGCTGTATTAGTCTCTTTTGTTGATATTGATTTAGAGGAAGTTCTATAAGAGAAGCAAACTTCAAAGCAGATTTTAATATATACAATGGTAGAACCAGTTATGTTCCATAAACTCTCTGTTGAAGTAGCATTTGTTGGAGCCTAGTGATGCGATATGCCCATAGGGTGTTATATATTTTTTCATGCTAGTCTCGTCCAGTTTTTATTGTTCACTCCAAGATGCGGATTAGGATCTTATTTGTAGTTTCTGCTTGTCCATTACCTTATGGTTAATAAGGAGTTGAGAAATGATGTTTGATATGGTACTTGTTGCATAACTTCCTCATTTTTTTTCCTTTTGAAATAAGTTCAGTTATAAGATACTATATCATATGGGGTTCCATATCTACACTGAAGATTCTTGTAGATGAAGGACATTACGTGTCGCTCTTCTACTGTCCTTATTGTCATGGCTCTTACCCATTTGGTAAAATAGTCTACTGCAACGATAAAATACTTTATAGTCCTCAGTCTCCTCGATGTGCCTCTTCGATGATGTTCTTTGCCTCATCTTCATCAAGACAACAAGAGTATTTGATATTAAATCCATGTCTATATAACACTCTAGCAAGAATAAAGTACTTTGATGTCATATGTTGAATTGTTTTTTGTTCTTTCTTAGGTATTCCAGTAAAAAATTCTCTATTCTCCCAAGCCTATTCCTTATTTGGATATGATAAACCTGTTTTACCATTTCAAAAGCTAGATGTTCTAACTTTCTAACCACAAAAGGTCGGAATACTTCATTGGCTCAGAAGGAGATAGTAGATCCTAGGCCAGTGAGGCTGTCCGTAATAGGGTTACCTTCTCTTTTTACATGAGCGAGCTGCACTTCCTCAAACTTACAGATTAATGAGGTAGTGATCTTTTGATATGACACCAACTTTTCGTCTTTGACTTGAGATTCTCCATTTATTTGGCTGATGATAAGCTGAGAGTTGTCAAAAACATGTACCCTCTTTACTTGGAAACTCAACAAAAAATGAAGTCCTTATATGAGGGCCTCAAATTGAGCTATGTTATAGGTACATGAAAAGTTGAGTTTCAAAGAGTATATAATCATTTCATCTTCTAGAGTTATAAGCAAAATGCTTATGCCTACTCCCATCACATTTTTGAATCCATCAAACAATATCTTCCATACCGAGGACACTTCCAATTTTAACATGTGTTCATCAGAAAACTCATCGCCTGCTTTGATTTTTTAGTGCTAATAAAAAATATGGTAACTGATCGACAATTGCTTGTCTTTTGATTGACTTCTCATATATATTCAAGATCGTATTGCATCAACAATATTTTCCACTTGGCAATGCGACCATTAAAGAATGACTATACTAATATAAACTTAAGAGGATTTAGCTTGGAGAGTATTTTGACTTTAAAAGCTAATAAATAGTGTCTCATCTTCTAGCACATCCAAACCAGCTAGACAAGTTTTTTCCATGGGAGAATACTTTTTCTATGAATAATCCACCTAGCTAGGAGTTTCAGGAAGATGCCGGTTTACTTAAACATGAAAATTGGGCTGCTTTGTGTCTTATATAGGATCAAAGGTAGATAAACCCTGGAAATCTATCCATGGCGATTCACAAATTAATTTTGCAAAATACTACATTCTTGAAAGGGTTAGTTGGCTCATCTGGTAGGGTTTCCATGTTAACTTCCCAAAAACAAAGTAAAACGATGGCCTTTTCTTAATTTCAGCATAGGCAAGCTGAGGTTAGGCAGGCGTATACATTACTGCACCATTAATGGAGATGTATATACTTGGTTGGCCTGACAACATGTTATGAGTTCGATTCTCATGAGTTTTCTTCTTTTGGATTGTAAGTGGTTGTGTGACACTCAAGTTGAATGGCGTGTTATAAACCACTCAGGTCCCAAAACAGACCTAGTTATCCAGGGAGGGAAGAATGGGGAGCGGTCTCGCCTCTTGTGAACCCCTAAGTACTGGTAAACTCTCGACCTTCGTTAAATTGAAGATTTAAGTTGAACCCTTTTAGCTAGCCAGCGGATGGAACTAGTTTACTGATTTGGGAGGCGTCATAGAAAACACAACAGGCGCGCGTCCTTAATAATTAATTTTGCAAAGGCAAGTTCAAGTGTGCTCTAATTAATGTCCCTTAAATATTTTGTAATAATAAAAAAAATCACGCTATTCTGCTCATTTACTAACCCTACCAATTAAGTGTTTGAAGACGGCCTTACCGGATCGAGCATCTATTGTTTTGAGTTATCGTGGCATACTTTTTATGCAATGCAAAGTTAAGATACAAAGTGGGGCTCAAGATACAGTCAGCTAAAGATTTTTATGCCAGCAAACGAACCAACCGAGCTGTTGACATGCTCAAAAGGAGGACCAATCTCAAGCTTATAATAAAGAAATTAGCTGAGCCAGATTGTTCACACATGAAACCGTGAGTTTGAATGTCAAGAAGTTCAAGTTTGTTGAGCTCAATATCAAACCGATTATTCACAACAAAATTAGCTAGTTGAGCTGAGAATTACATTCATCGACAGCTCGCTAGACGAATTTATACTTTTATTAGTTCTGTTTGAGCTCTTTTGGGAGAGGGATAGGAGCCCAACCATGGCAACTCGCCTTCATTTCAGCTTACTTTCCTGATAACTGCATGGAAGAGATAGGTATTTGATATCTTTGGAATCCTTTACCAAGTCTAACTTAATCATCAAATTTTACATTCAGATTGAAGATCAAACTTCACAGCTGGATAGAGTTCCTAGCATCTGATCTGACTTTTACATGTAATTATGTTTTAGTTTTAGTAAGATCTGTGCTTCAACAATTTCATGCCAAGGAAAGACGCAGCACTTTATTAATATGATAATCCTTCTTTTGGTTCTTAAATATGGATGATCATGAGGCAAACACCGGTGATTAAGGATGCCAATATATCCGATTTGAATCAGATATCCGACCGATCTGATCCGAAAAAATCGGATATGGAACAAAATTTAATACCCGATTAAGAAATCGGATCAGATTCGGATTTGGATATACCTAAACATCCAATCGGATTCGGATCGAATTCAGTTTTAGATAAATATCATGTATCTAATGCTATTAAATTTTGAAAATTGACAAAAAATGATTCAAAATTTGGATTTGGATTCAGATATAAATATAAAAATCAGATTTGGGTTGGAGTCGGATTGTAAAATCAGATTTCGGATTCGTATTCAGATATGACTTTTCTTTATTCAAATTTGAATTCGAATGTGAATATGTGAATATCTAAAAAATGTGATATGCTTGAGGATATATCTGATCTGAATGAGATCCATTGACATCCCTACCGGTAATGCTGATTATGTGAGCTAGCACAAACAGGAAACTGCTAGGTACTGTTTTCTTAAGAAGACTGATCCAGCTCAGCCCTCCAGATGACGCATTTTAAAACTAGGGAAGGTGTTATCGCCAAGGCCCCGTTTGTTTGAGCATAAATTAAGTCATGGGTAAATTCTGGTTTCAAAGGAAATTTCAATATTTTCCTGTATACCGTTGAATGAAGCAAACATATATGTTAAAAATGGGGGTGAGAAAACGTGGGGCCCACATTTTTCTTTTCACCTTTACCCACTTTGGAATTCAATCCAACTTCTTCTTCTTTACCTGAAAAGTTGGCAGGTTATAGGACCTAGTGCAGGAAAAATGGATTTCCTAACTCCCATTTAATGAAGTGGGCAAGGCTGCTTTTCACAAGAAAGGCAGCAAGACCACTTGTGTGACGGAGTACATTACATAACAGGAGGAGAGCTTTCAAGAGAAGAAATGAGTTATGATGCACCATTCTATGCTGCGAATGAGCGGTCACTCGGAGCAAGTTGCGGAGGCCACATTTCAAGGCATCAAAAGCAAGTCATATATCTTATAAAACAAAGAGTTGATAAGAGTTTTAGCTCTCATCCAGAGTCTCCTCGAAGAAGAAGGTATTTCTTTATACATAAAGTTTCCCTCAAATGGCATCTTTTTCAAACCCAGAAAAGATCTTATGGAATATCCAAATTAAATCCGCTGGAGGACAGGCCTCCGACCATTTTATTAAGAAAAATAAGAGGTACAAAAATTGCTATACAAAGGAAAGAAGCGCACCCGTTTCAACCATCAGATCTTTCCAAAGAAAGAGCATAGCAACAGTTTAAGACAGATTGATTCGGGGAAAGGGAATTCTACCATAGACTGCCCACAGATTACAGCCAGCTCGCCCTTCCAAAATTCTACACAACCAACCAAGCCAAAAATTTGTGGTTAGAAGCCGAAAAGATGTTCATTTCAATCTTATCAATAGTCTTGTCAATGTAAGGATGTAAGATTTTACCTATCAGGTTGAAACCAGCTTTAGGAGCATCCCTCTAAATCATTGTAAGAGTGAAAACAACTTCATCGTTACTGCCCTAGCTGTTTAATAGCAAAAACACCACTGCTAAGAAGAAAAGGCTGGTCATCATCTCCAGCAGCGACGTATGCCGGGATGACTTTTACTAGTAATGAAGTCGGTGGCGTCATGTTCGACTATGTCGCAGGAGATGAGATTTGAAACGTCATCTCAGTGGATTAGATTGATAATTGCTTTCCAACCAACGCTTGGCCTGGTTAAGTTGGCCATCCTTTTCTCATGACGGCAGGCAATAACACTTCTGCGGCGGGGCTAGTACCAGTTGAGCTAGCTGTCGTAACATTGCTTGAGCATGGTTTGTCCTGTTCCCTATACGTACTATGAGCAATGCTAAAACAGGAGTTGATCTTGGCTTGGCCCATATAGAGTCTTGTGAGTTATATTACACATGCCAGTAGCGAGCTAGGTGTGAGCAATTGCCCACGCCGGCATACTAAATTTATATCATCTATATATAAAAACTTCATTAGTTTTTACTCTTCACAATTCACATATGAGTACCCCTTAAAGTTTCAAATTGAAACTTAAGAGTGTCCCTTAGCCACAAATGTCTGACTCCACCACTGACATGCCCACTTTATGCAGATATTGTATACTGTTGTATGTACATTAGGCCTGCCTTTACCTACTACCTTGAACCTATAAGCTCTTTTGCAGGAGTCAGAACAAGGACTATTCAGTTGATTTGGCGTACTTCTACATAAACATAAATATTGTTAGTATAAAACAGGGTTTATGTCTAATAATGCGGGCAGCGGAAGGGACCATTTTTCTTCTTGGTGCTTTGTGGTGAAACATATTTGTTGTTCTCCATGTTCCATGAGCAAATTGTGCGGTTGGAAAATTTGGTCTTTTTTTTTTTGTTTTCTTGTTATATGAAAATCTGTCTAGGTTGTCAAATCATTCTAGAATCTCCATCTCATGATTCCAATAGAAAATCTTCCTCGATTTTGAAGTACTATTCTAACCAGGCCAGGCTCGTAGTATCTTCCTGTGGTTGGGTAGTTCGGAATTCTTAATGGATTTACCAAACAAAATGAATTATTTGTTGGTCTGCTAAACTAATTAAACAAACACCGACAGCCCAAGGCTTTTCTGGTTCATATTCCCATCACTGATCATCCATTAATTAGTGCATATATAAGCTGATAATTGTTTTGGCACATCCAGGGCCCATATGAAATCCAATCAAGATCTTACCAGGCTAACTAATGCATAAGATACAATAGCATTGGACAGAACCGCGTCAAAGTCATAGATTTCTGGCCGACGGACAGTAGTACTCAAGTTTCTAGATTTTTAAGGGACAGGAACATGTAAATGAAGAAAATGGCTATGAGATATTGTGGGTCTGTGCCGGCATTTGAACATGCATGGAGTGCCTGATCGCATATTCCACCTGATACAGTGGAGTAGCTCAACATGCACTGACTACCGGCTCCGCTTATTCCTGAAAGGCAAAAGACCAAGGCCCTAATGACGTTTGCAGAGCAATTAATTCACGGGCGATTAGTTGGTGAAAGTTAATCGACATTATTTACAGCACCAGTAGCAGCTAGCTAGCATTTGAGCTGACGCCCGACCAAACAAATTAAGCCTCCACAAATCATGCCTTATGTCAAATCATTTGCAAGTAAAGCTCGTTAAGATAATTCCTTTATAAAAGGGCCGTAGCTAAAGAAGCCAAACCGACCATGCGGGTGCTATTTATGACCCTAAAAGCAAGGGCAAGTTAGGAGCTTTTTTGCTCTCATCGGAGCGGACGTCAATATTCGGTCACCCATTTCAGAAATAATTTACAAACAATTTGTTTCGACGTTCGCCGACATCAGTAAATTACTCTTCTACTGTTGTTCCAACTAAATGTTAAGTTGGCTCATAACCAATCTTCTCTGACGTCAAGGCCACCAAAGTAGCAGTTTGTTATTGTTGGTGAACGTTAACTTTTACTGACACCTCGAAAAAACGTTACTGAAATCCAACCTCTATTGACGTGTAGGAAGACACGGTTCAAAAGCATGTTCTTCTGTAGTGCAAGATGCCACCTGTGAGAAGAGGACTAAACTCTTCCTTCTAAGAAAATTTTCATTTAGGCGACAGCATTTGGCCTATAGCCAAAATGTAGGCCTCAATTTTTTGGATTTTTCTGTTGCTGCTGCAGCTATCAAAGGAGGGCATGGTTTCACTAGTTTTCCAAATGTGGTTAGGAACCTCAGCTGTGTTGACTGAATGGTAATTGATGAATCAGTAAGGTTGGGCATAGGCGGAGTACCCAATGAGTACCAGGTACTCGCCCCGACTTGATCCCTAGCTCAAGCCCAAAAATTAGGCATTGGGTCGGCCTGTTAAGTTGTCGGGCCGGCCCAAGTTGACCCAACCAGGCCTGATTAGGCCCGATACCAGCTTTTGACCTTAGGCTCGGACTTCACAATTAAGAAGAAAACATAGTACCTGAGCTTGTATTAAGAAATTTGAAAGTGTTGAGCTAGCTGTTCTAAATCTATAGTTGAGGTATGAAGTAAATGGAAATTTCTCTTTTCTTCCAATTCAAGGTAATCAAAATTATGAAAAATTATAAAAAGGTGTTCAATTTTTTAGCAACAAGTAGTGCTCAATTTTTAAAAGTTAGTAAATAAGAACTCCATTTTTCATAGGAAGTTTCAAAACCACTGCCTATTAGTAGGTCATATTATAAAAAAAACCGAGACACATAGTACAGCAGACTCTCATGATCTGGCTTTCGTGCTTGCATTTTTTGTGGCCATAACAGGGAATGCAACAGGGCCAGAGCCAGGGGCAGCATGGGCCATGGTCCCCTTCAAATTTTGGGTAACCAAAATTTTATACTTATAATTTTAAAAGATTTTCATTTAGCCTTTACAAAATTTTGAAAAAAAAAATGCATTTTGACCCCTATAAAAAATTTAGAAAATATAAGTTGGCCTCCCCCAGCAAAATGGAATGAGGCTTCTATTTTTGTCTTCAAGAGATGTAATAAGGTAACTCCCGGAGAACTAACCTTCAAAATTTGAGTATTTACAATTTACTATCTGTTAAAAAGTCCAAGCAGTACCGATACCCAATTATTTCATAAAATATTATAGACCTTTTGGTGACTTTTTGCCAAAAAATTCTTCCCCCGCTGGTCTCTTCTTTTTCAAAACAAAAGGGGAACAAAATAGAAAGCACAACAACATGGGCTGCTACGAGAGGTCACTAACAAACAGGAAGCTAAAATATTATATAACAAGGGGATGTGCTGGAAAGTAAGCATTATGGAACCCAAACATGCATCGGGTGCAGAAGAAATGGGTCCTGCTGTCCTTCTCACCATTAAAGAATCATTAAAGAATTCAATAGCTTTTTAAGCATCTGGTCCTTCCTTTTAGAAGCTCGAGAGTCGAGACCCACAATTTAAGCCCTTTTGTCGTGATGTTTAGATATTCCTGACACAATGCCAACGTTTGTTTAGTAACTATTGGGGCCTACCGAGCTACCAGGCAAAGGTACCACCAACGTCCATATCTATATTTCGCAGAGTAGGAATATATATATAGTGACCTCACACTCGCCTCTATTTCTGGACGCACCTTAGAGATGAAAGTAATTTTACCAAGCTATTTGCTTAATTACATAACTTAAATGCAGTAACACAAAGTAAAAATCTCCTCTTCTATAAAAGATAAAAAAACAAATTCATGACCCGATGTGCTACTCTTGTAAACCACAAAAGGTCTGAGCGAGAGGCACAGGAAGGAGGCTACAGGCTACCTGAAAAAAAAAATAAAAAAAAAAACAGATTGGGTAATTAGAGGAGGCATATATACGTATATTTTAGAGAGTCAGTGTCTAGAACCATCGATTCAGTGTGAAATGAGGAGAGCGAGTGTGTGTGTGAGAGAGAGAGAGAGAGAACGCTCAAAAATAGTATCTTACCCTAGATTAACTATCTTAGACACCCTTAAAAATACATCCTGCACGTTTTGATCTAGGCAGGCTTGACCACCGAATATTGACACGAATATGCCTGATCAGATGCCTCTGATATACAACTTAGTGCCATAACTTTCGATTAAAAATTTGTAAGACAGAACCTAAGGCCGGATGAAACTAGATTATTAAGTCCTACGAATATATTAATCCTTTCTCTCTGTGAAGAAGATATCAATGTCGGCATCACAAGATTCAGTTCAAGATCACTATGCACTTTATTATTTCGTCGTGTCCATGGGAAAAACCTTTACGTGCATCTTCAAAAAGCGTGCAGGAGGATTCCTCAAGAAAAAAAAAAAATGTACGTTTGGAAGCTGCCAAATCAGGATTTCATGTTCAAACGCCAACAAGTAGTGCCGGGAAACGAGCCGAAACAGTCATGGTTCCAGAAAAAAAAAAAATGTACGTTTGGAAGCTGCCAAATCAGGATTTCATGTTCAAACGCCAACAAGTAGTGCCGGGAAACGAGCCGAAACAGTCATGGTTCCTGCTTCTCATTTTATGATAATAAAGACCAAGAGAGAAGAAGGAAAGACAAACTAGACTTGACTTGCATGGTTCAGAGAAAAAACTCCTATGTCCACCAGAGATACCTCACCACACCATGACCATCCTTGGTGAGGGTTCCATTAAAAGAGATTATCATTACACTCGATGAAGAAGACAGGGTTTTCCGGCCAAAGGGCACTTGAGTCATCAGTCCAGGAGGCACCAACGTAAGATTTTGATGAGTTATCACTTTAAGTTTTTTCAATTAAAATTTTAATAGTTCCGTCATTGTTTACACTCAATTATCATGACATATATCTTATCCTTCACAATAGCATCAAGATTTCAACGTTTAGGATTTCCTCCCTTACTGGGTGAAATAACAGCTCCTTGGATCCTGCTGAAAGCAAGGGGAGCAGTTGTGGTGGAGTTGGTGCAAACCTTCTTCTTTCGGCATGTTTATCTTATCAAGACTTGCCTTATTCATGATACTGGATATGCTAGATCTGGATCCCATGGATCTTGCTGGATTTGATATGGTAAGACATTTATTTCATAAAACCAGATCTAACTCATTTCATGGCTCATGTTGAGAAAGCCACAAACTGAGCCAAGCCGACTCTCATGAAATCTTTTGCAGCTGGTTTTCCAATTTTATATAGACTAAAAGAGACAAAGTGAATAATACCTATTACCCCCATGCCAGACTTATGCCAATCATGTATAATTAAAAAAAAAAAAGAGGAGAAATACTGAAATTATCAAGAGAGGGTGGGGTTTTAAGGAATCTCATTATCAATTTCCAAATCATGTTTTTGTCATTTGCCAAGTCTTGCTTAGCAGATTTTTCAATGTTTGTTCACAAACACAATGTACTTACTATGCTCCTTCTACGTTATGTTCCTACTTTAGTCTTTATGTTGATGATACCAGCTCACCTGAGATCTATAAACAATTTTTAGCGTCCTTCTGATAGCAAGTTCACAATGAGTTCATGATCAAACAACGTTGGCGATCCCCATTGTTTTCATGAAATTCAAGAGCACCTGACAACTTCATGTTCGTTTTTTAGCCAACACAGATGACGTTATTGCAACATTATAAAGTCATGGTGATGCCTATGGTGGTAAATGTCAAAACTTCATATATAGCATAGGAGCAATTTTTTATTGCTACTCTCTACCATAGATTAGTTGGAGCTTGGAGCACTATAATATCTAACAATCACTTGGCCAAACATATCATATGTTGTTACTCCGTTCACCAATTTATGCATAATCTTACTGTGAAACATTTACAAATGATGAAGTGCATATTTCAATAGTTTCACGGAACAGCAGCATCTAAAACGTACTTTTTTCAAGCTTACATATAGTACACTTTCACGTGAATATATGCTAGTGCAAATTGGGTAGGATGTGCCTTGATACCAACATATCCATTATTGACCACTGCACCTGCTTCAGTCCAAATTGTATTTCTTGATATGCAAAAAAATAAACTTTAGTGCATAATCTTCACACAATACTGAATATATATCGAGCCTTAGTAGCTGCCACCACGGCATTTCTTATTTGGAGACATTAGAATTTACATTTCAAAGCCACCCCTCTAGTTATGTGATAATTTATCACAAGTTCCAACATATAACCCATGATTGAAACATGCTAAATTACACTTGCATTTCTTGCAATTTCACTTAGAGCTTTTGCATAAATCAGTCAACATCTCTTTAGCCATAATCAGCTTGCAATCTATCCAGCTAACCATTGCTCCAGAACTGGCTATCTTTTCCCATGCACAACCTCTGTTAGTGGCTTCCTTCTAACCCTTGCTTGAAGGGGATTGATTAGGATAAAGATCTCACACCACATATGAGTTTGAGATCTCATAATTCAGGAAAACCTACCATCTCCTCATACTAATCATGCATCAATTCCACAATAAGTTGGCAAATAAACAAAGTGACGCAAAATAAAATCACATGCAAATAAGGGTGATAAGCTAGAAGTGGACAATCAATCGAGAAACAAATCTCTGAATACTAGACAAGACAACATATTATAGAAGATAACTCATGCTAACTAGGAAACCATACTCAAACATGAATTTGAAAAAACAGAAAGGTAGTAAAAGGTGTTATAACTGAATATCTCTTGTATAAAGTTTCATGAAAGTATAATGGAAACACATTAGTGACCTATGAGACAAGTTACCTTATCTAAACCTCTCAAAACATCCTTCTCCTTAAAAGTTTCTTTTTCAAAAAAAAGTCCCTTGCCAGTCTTATGATTTTCCCATCTCCCTCTCTCTCTAATTTTTATTTAGATGGTCATAAGAAGAGGAAAGAAAACACACTTTAGTTTGCTAGAAAAAGATGTATCTAGGTCCTTTTTTTGTTTCCATAAACAAAGGGCTCATAGCCTTCATGTGCATGCCAAAAATGTTTAGCATAGATACACACATCTTATGTTTGTTGATATGCATGTGGTTTTAGAAAACTTTGTTGGTTTTTATGTATATCATATATCTTTTGTTTTCATATGATTTTCTTGTTTGATCTTGCAACAGCTTATTCCATAAATTGCTTCTTTGATCGCATAATTTGTCATATAATACTGTTTGGGTAACATTCTTAAATACATCAATGAATAGTGACTCAACATCTTATCACATATAACAAAAGGGCAAGAAAATAGATGAATTGATATGTAGACGAGTTTTTCATTATTTATAATCAAGCAACTATACTACTCATTCTTCCATTTGAATTAAGAATTACTTGATTTCACAACATGCTCGGATAACCGTACATATGTTTCTCTATCACTTTTATATTGTTTTCCTATTTTCATTTGGAATTTATTATATTATGATGTGGCTATTACTTGTTGATGTGATTATAAGAGGTTGATAGAGAAACTTTATTATGATTGCATGTGAATAGTATGTTCTAACTAATTATATATAATGATGCACATGTGATTTCATCATGGATCATATTCAGGAATTAATTTTCATATTTATGATGTCACTCATGGTCAAATATCTGTAAATCAAGTTTGTCAGAATTTTATGTGTTTACGAAGATATGCATTTTTTTTAAATTCATGTATAAATGCATGTATTGCCATTAAATAACTAATATAAGTTTGTAGAGAGTGGATAATATTAGCTATACAACACTTATGGAGCTCTAATAATCAAAGGTTTTTTTATATGATTTACATTACTCAACATCGAGGTATGGTCAATAAATTCAAATTTCTTAATATGATTTTCAGCACTATGACTAAACCTTTAACAAGCATTTCTACTTTGTATAGAACGCAATAATTCATATTCAACATGGATATGCATGGCATTGAACAGATCTACAAATTTTCAAAATTTTCAAGAAATACATTATGCCTATAGTGGTACATTTGTTTGACACTAATAATAATATAAATATTTATCATTAGAATTGATTGAGTGTGTCAAACTGTTTTGATGGTTTCTTACCTTTTTAAGCTTACAATCAGTCTACCCTTAAACCAAGCAAAGATCTAACACTTTGTTTTGTGGTTTTTTTTTTTTTGGTTTGTATTTCATGTTTCATGCATGGCTTCCTTTCTTGCAATTATGTCAAGAGATAGCTGAAATCAATGTCAAAATAGAAGTCCTTTATCACATAATCTTCTTGCCATAGTAAGGTTCCACATGTGATTTCACTGCATCCTTTCTGGTTGGAAAGGAAGCAAAATTGATTTTAAAGTATTACATAATGCCTTAGATGACATTAATGATCCTCTATATGTATTCCAAAAAAAAACTCTATATTAACCTTGTTGAAGAACAAATACTTGAAAGCATAATATTTAAAGAGTATTTTGTATTTTTTTATAAGCATTATCTTGCACATGCATGACACGCATCCTAACTCCACATAGAAAGTTTCATTTGTATAAAATTGAAGATTGTTGAATCTAAGCCAATATAAACGAAGAAAAGGTGCATGACTATGAACACTCATTAGTGCACATGAAAGTCGCATGTCTACTTTATTTAAGACAATTTGTATTTTTAATGGTCACATGTTCTACCAATGGCACACAAGCCAGGAAAGTTTATTATATGTGTACTACATAATTTCATAATGCACCCAACCATAATAACAATGACTAGCACACAAACCAAGAAAGTTTGTTATATGTGTCCTACATAACAATGACCAAAAAAAAGTCAGATAATGTCATCTATGTGAAATAATTGTTAAGTCAAAATAATACTCATTGATATGCTTTGCTCACATGCACCCCAACTTGAAAGAAAGTATGCATTATATTATTTTTGAAACTACATTATACTTCTTAATTTTGTACCATATTTTAAAACTTCATTTGTCGAGATATGTATGTTAACATAATTATTTGACACTAAATCATATATTGTACATTCCAAAGTGCCACGAAGATGATGCCTCGGTGAAAGTATTTGTTGTCATGGGTACCTTTCTTGCAATCTTACTTTTATTTTTTGTGTGGGTTTGAGTGGATCTTATGAAAACTTTGTTTTTGCTATATTGCTAATGAAAACTTTGGTTTTGCTATATTGCCTCATTAGGGTATTCACATGCATATTTTTCAACATTTCATAGTTGACTATAATAAGCATATGAAAAAGCAAGTTAAATTTGTTATTATCAATGATTGTGATTTTGGTTGGGTTTCCAAAATCGATTATGTCTAGTAAATGTCAAAAATATTATGGATGTAAAACGTAAAATAAACTATATGATGTGAATATAAAACAAGTTATGTGATATAAAATGTGAAACATTGCATGATGTTGTACAACGTGAAGGAAGAATAAATAAATCTTAAAAAAGTCGTGTAAATTTTAAACATAGTATGAATAAATATAAAACAAACTATAGAATGTAAACAATTATACTTTATATAATACATAATGTGAAACAGGTCACATGATGTGAATAGAACATGCTATGAATGAATGTGCAACAGGGTTATGTTTTAAGAATATATTATAAAAAATGTGATTTAAATTAGTAGGTTATGTACATAGTTCGAACCAAGTTACAATCCAATTTATAACATCTGGACTGCTTAACCAGTTTTAGATATCATTTTACGAGATTGATGCTGGAATATCTTATTCATCTCAACAGCGGTTGTTATATGTATGCAAGGAGGTATATACTCCTGGTTAAAATAGACAAGACATTCCAATGTCAATCTCGGAAACATGCTATCCAGCCTATTTGCACTCTCATTCAATCAAATGTTAAACAGTCATTCGCTCACAAACCATGGAACACCTCTCCCTATTCCTGGAACAAAAGAACAAAAAACTTTTGAACTGGTAGGCCGCATCGTTCCAAAGCACAATCTCTTTTCTAATAAGCAATCTTCTGTCATCGAATCTGCCAAGATCAAATGGTCGAAATTGCTAAAATCTTGACAAGCCCATACAAGAAGCATGCCTTGTGTTGCATGTTTAGGAACACAGAATGAGCCGTGTTCGGGTTATTTTCTTATCAAGCCGGAAAAATAAATTTTGACAAGCTGAAGCTGCTGAACCAATCCACACGCAAGGTACTTCATTCATTTACTAGTCTAATCTGTGAGTAGCCATTACAGTAGTGCTTACTGTCTTGTTCTCTCAAAGGTGGATGCTCAGCATCCCATTTTTTATGTAAATATTATTTTTGGTAATAAATGCAGGGAGCCTAGCTCCCAACAATCCGTCACTGAAGCAATCACGCGCTGCGGTAATGCAGAACCTATATACCTCGGCTTCCAAATATTAGCTACTACAGGGCTGATCCAATTATTTAGTACTTGATATAACCAGATGCTTACTAATGCATAGTTGCCAAACAGCACTCTCATCAGGCTTCGGGTATGAAGCGGAAACTGATATTTAAACCATTGGAAACCTGCGCTTTATTTTAGTTCATGAAAGGACCTATTTTGGCTGTCTTTAGGCATATATAAACAACGACAAGAGTTCATTTCATGACTTAGTTTATAAAAGTCTAGTTCCCAAAGATAAACAAACAACGGGCGCATGGTCCTGGAACCCTAAGCTTATTTTATTGCTAAAGGAACTGATCACTATCTAGGATGGTGGACTTTATTTTAATTACCGCATATGTGCCTTCCCTTTTACCGTAAATTTTTTGTAAAAGAATTGGAAAAAAGTTGCCAGCCAAGAACCTTTCGCTTAGAAAGTGAAGAACAGAACTCATTTGATATCAAGTTATGTTATTTTCCTCACCAAGCCAACGTACTTGAACAAGAACCTCATTGTTATTCAGATGCTTCAACTCACCAAGTCCGAAAGATGAAAGTAAATGAACTTGGAGAAAACAAGATCTCATTAGACCTATAAGCCTATCTACAGTTCTACCTTGGGATATGAAACGCACCACTCCCTTCCGATAGTCAGTTGGGCTGAAATGGCTGTCAAACTGGCCCATATAGTTCATCTCCCACGAATCATCACTCCTGGTACAATTACAGATGTACAACTTGAGGGAAAGATGATGAAGGAAATTTGTAGTTACAGATGTACAACTTAAGGGAAAGATGATTAAGCGAGTTAAGGGTAGGACTTTCTAGGTCTAACCATGCCCTCCCTTTCCAAGCTGCTGTGATCATGCCACCAAGAGGGTGTAGATAGAAGTCCATCATGTGCCGGTTTACATCATCAACGATGAGGAGGTGCAGTAACCGACCTGCGTTCAGAAAACAATATATTTTAAAAATCTCGCTGCATCCAAATGCGCGAACAGATTTACAAGGCCATTTTTACGATGGAAACAACTATTTGTCTAACAGCACATGTTCAGAAGATTAGTAATTATATGGCCATTTCTTCAAGTTGAACGATTGAAAAGATGGTTTCCATAACATGTCGGAGGCGTGAGAAATGATGCTTATCGCCAATATGCATCGCGCCAAGTCTGGCGATTTCATTTTCCTATTTCAAAATTGATCACTAAATATATTAAAATATTAAATACAACAAAATAAACAGTTTTCAGACCCTCATGTCGGGTTAGCATAGGGTCGTTTTGCAGTCGGTAGGATACGCCTGTGGCCGCTTCTGACAGCACTGCTGATAACCGCAGGCGCTCCACAGAGAATTGAACGGACAAAAACATCAAGGGACATTTGCCAGTTTGCCACGTTACCGTTTTGCCAAAGTTTGAGTCAAGGACTTGGGTCAGGGTTGATCATGACACGAGAAGGAAAGGTTGTGCAACATGCAGGCAAGGATGTAAACAGTTTGGATTTTGTTTCCACATTTTCCCAACCTGAACTGTTTCACATCTTCATACGCATGGCTCGGCGATTTGGCCCCACCAACTGAACCAATACCACCGTCAGGCGGGCCGAGTCAAGGACGATGGCGCAAATTACCACCGGCCACCTTCATCCAACTTATATACCTGCTGTGACTTGAGGAATGCACAATCGGAAAACTATAAACACACGAGCCATGGAAAGAAAGCACAAACTTCACCACAGAGCCAGAGCGAGAGAGAGAGAGAGAGAGAGAGAGAGAGAGAGAGAGAGAGAGAGAGAGAGAGAGGCTGCCAACAACTTCAACTTCATCAAGGATACTACCTTTACCTGGACCAGAGACAGAGAGAGATGTTAGTCGTGGTGGTTATACTCTTCGCACTTCTGTTATACTTTTCTACCTTACGTCCTAGAAGGTCTGTCTATGGACCACCATCTTACCCCATCCTCGGTTGCTTGATCTCTTTCTACAAGAACCAAAATCGTCTCCTTGATTGGTATACTGAGCTTCTTTCTCAATCACCATCTCAGACAATACTGATAGATCGAGTTGGCTCCACTCCAACTATAATCACAGCTAACCCTGCCAACGTTGAACACATACTCAAGACACAGTTCCATAACTACCCAAAAGGCAGACCCTTCACTGACACTCTAGGAGATCTCTTGGGCCGAGGAATATTCAATGTCGATGGGGAGTTATGGCATCAACAGAGGAAGGCAGTGAGCCATGAATTCACGACGAGATCGTTGAGAGACTTGGTGCTCAGAACAATGGAGACAGAAGCTGAACGGCGGCTTTTGCCTCTGCTGCAGACTGCTTGCACAAAGAAGAGGAGCATCGACCTGCAGGAGGTGTTGAACAGGTTTGCCTTCGACATTGTCTGCAAAGTCTCCTTTGACATGGATCCACAGTCCCTTCTTCCATCAATGCCGCCTTGCCATCTTGCACGTGCCTTTGACATAGCAACAGCGATCAGTGCTAGGAGAGCAGCAGAGCCATTGCAGATGATATGGAAGGCCAAGCGAGCCCTTCGCATAGGTTCTGAGCAGATGCTCAGAGAAGCAGTCGACTCACTGCACAAGTCAGTTATGGAGATGGTCCAAACAAAGAAAAGTTTGGGTAGTGAGGATCTCCTGTCAAGGTTGTTGTCTATCTACAATAAAGATGAAGACTTGGCTAGGGATATGGTGATAAACTTTCTCCTAGCAGGAAGGGATACAATATCAGCAGCTCTTACATGGTTCTTCTGGCTCCTAACTCATCATCCACATGTACAGAAAACAATAACAGATGAAATTAGCAGACTTCAAATTCTTAGTTTTGACACCTTGCATGAATTGAAATTCCTAAAGGCCAGCCTCTGTGAAAGCATGAGACTTTACCCCCCAATAGTATGGGATTCAAAACATGCAGAAAATGATGACATCCTCCCAGATGGCACATTTGTCCCCCAAGGAAGTAGAGTAACCTACTTTCCCTATGGGATGGGAAGAATGGAGACTTTGTGGGGAAAAGACTGTTTGGAGTTCCGACCGTGGAGATGGCTCAACCCTTGTTCTGGCAATGAAGAGGAAGTACCAGTATCAACATACAAGTTCCCGATTTTCCATGGCGGGCCAAGGCAGTGCCTAGGGAAGGATATGGCATTCATGGAGATGAAATACATTGTTGCTGTCATACTGAGCAGGTTTGAACTCAAGCCTATAAACACTAACAAGCCACAGCTCATTCCATTTCTGACCACTCGCATGGCCGGTGGCTTCCATGTATTAGTTAAAGGAAAGAAGGTCTAATCTTGACTATGAAGCTTCTTAGTATAACACATTCAAGAGCTTTCCCCATTATTCAGATAATTTTTGCTTCACAACTAGAAAGATATAAGCAGCAAAAAGTTAAAATAAAAGAGTGGTTTTCTCAAAAGTCCTTCTACTTGCATGCGTGTACTAGATGTATTCCATACGTAAAGAAAACAGGAGATGTAGTCTTTAAGGAAATGGGTGCGCTCAGCTGGACACCTGTTGAGAATACACACTTGATCTCCAGACCAAAATAAAGTTTACAGTGTTCCTGACTAAGTTAGAGCTCCTCAAGTCCAAGGCTTATTTATCCCCTCAAGCAACTAATTGATTAATGGACCATACTTGCTGAAAGGAAAAGAATTGCCACACCAAATCTCCATCAGCCAGCCAGTACTCCCCAAGAATTCAAGAAAAAAAACCTGAGCCATTTTTAACTTAGATAACTAGCCCAAGCCTAGGAATTAAAAGCATCTCAATTTCTGGTTCAAAAATCTAAATCTCAAGACATAATGCCTTTAACCTTGGCAAGTGACAACCACTTCAAAAATGTCCACTTGCTACATGTTGCTCTTATTCAAGTTGGCTATCATCATCATTTGCAAGAACCATCTCCATGCCCAACTAATAAAAGATAATTCCTAAATATACTGACACGTAATCTACGATATTAGATCTTTTCTTGCCTATCTATGACCTGTGTAACAGAGATAACAAGAAATTAGCTACCTGTGTTCTCAAAAGATGCAGAAGCCAGAGCCCAAAGGTTCAAAACATAGAAGCCTCAAAAGTCAAAAGATGTAGAAACCTAAGGGGGTGTGTTACTCCATGAATCTGGCCCAAAAATTGAGGCTCTCTGAGCAGATTCATGGAACACTCTGTTACGTGGTTTCATGAATTTGCAACAACTTTTAAAGTAGATTCATAGAACAGTAACAAACCATTCTCATTACCAATTTGCCCCTACGATTCATAGTGTATAATAAGGGTTTACTCATAGCGAGTAGACCAGTTCTGTATCTTTTCTCCTCATAGAACCAATTGCTTTAGCTTGACAGCCAGTTCAAAATGCAGCATAAGCCATTACGATGCAGTTGCTAAGATGCCACATTATAATCAGTTGGAAAAGTCCCAGAGAGTTCAAATTTTCATTCGTATGCCATCTCCCTCAACCAAATGATCCAACGATTTAACCGACCTTATCAAGTCTGATGTACTCAGTCCCTTCACAACATTTTTGCAATTTTGTGATACTAATAGGTGAAGCAGAATCTGACCCATGAAATGATATCCTTTGCCAACTGGAACATATTGAAGTACAGGTGAGGTGAAGCAGCACACAAGGTGACATCTCTATTTCTACAAAAACAGATTTAGCACCGAGCATTGGATACCATTCCATCTTCACATCGAATTGACAAGCAGCAATAACATGCCAACTGACACACAAAGAAGTGCTGACTCCTGCTGCATGGCTCAAGCTGATTAGTGTCTGCTGTCCATCCTTGGGGAGTGTATATAGCATTTTTCCAGAAGAATTATCATCATAAATGAAAAATAAAAATAATTAAAGTATTATGACCTTCACAAATGTTATTCAGAAGAGGTGCTAAATAGCAGAAAATAGAAAAATATTCTTGGAAACCCATCTCCAGCAATAAATATAGCCTTGAATGCTTCAAAGTTCAAACAAAAAAGAGGGATTTTTGCCCAGAAAGTCACCTTAGATTGAGAGACTGCCGAACTGTCTGTTCCACTCATCATAACTTCCCAGTTCATTCTGTGAAACAGATGGCCTCACCTCTTGCAGTGCCTTCTCAAAATCCTATCAATAATTATAGAACGGGGGCTTTAGTGGCTCAAAATAGAACAAAGGAAAGCATTACAAATAGCCAGCAAATTAGGCCAAGCTAGCTTGATTATCAACTATTTGCCTTGGCACTTGCTCAGACCACTCATAACACCTGAAAAAAGTTTATTCAGTTTGCACTAATTGATTGCTCTAGTCTATGACTGAGTAAGAACAATATTGCAAGCCCCATTTTGCTCTTGACAAATTTACAAGACATACAAGTGGCAAGAACAGGATGCAGTTCTGGTTAAATTAGATAAATATGTGCCTTGGACCAGAATGCAGTTTCATATGAGAAAGATACTAAAAAGCTGATCAAATTGTCATCCAAGTATGTTGACCCCCATTAAGGAAATTAAAAACAAAAGCTTCATGACAATTGAAATCAAGAAACAAACTAATAGGCATCATATATAATCCCACAACTAAATTATGGTGAAATATGTTGAATCAATATATACTCGAGTCAACCCAACAGTCACATGGCTAATTTTTTTTTGTCTGAGTGCAGCCTAAGTCTCCTAAATTTTAAGGAGGCTTAGCTGCCTGATTGCTATATTTAGCCGGGCCTAAATTTTAACCAAGCAGCCAAATGCACGGGCAAGTTAAGCAAAAGCTTGAAAGGGCAAGGGACACCACAAAACTGTTTAAAGCTGAAGCCCACATCCTTACTCAAGTCTATACAATTGTAGTTCTCAAGTTCAGCAAACTTGTGATGACTTTGTGATACATGCTTTGCTTAAAAACGCAGTCTAAGCTGATATTTCCAGTCTTTTGTGAATAAAATTGCTTTTCTGATTTTTTTTTCATTCTGGTACATGAAAATATTTAGTTTCAATGACTAACTTTGCTTAGTGCAACCTTCCGACGAATGAAGTGTTGATCAATCTCTATATGCTTAGTGCGATTATGTAGAACAGGATTGAAGGCAATCTTGATCGCGTTTTGGTTGTCACAAAATAGAGATGACTGAGCAATGGGAAGAGAGAGTTCCCCAAGCAGATGACGTAACCATGAAGCTTCAGTTGTGCCTGCAGCCATTGCCATATATTCTGTCTCAGTACTAGACCTGGCAACTGCACATTGTTTCCTGCTACTCCAACAAATAAGATTGGAATCAAGGAAGAGACAATAACCGGAAACCGATCGTCTATCGTCTGGATCAACTGCCCAATTTGTATCAGTATAAGTGGAAATGTTGTGGCCATGCAAAACAGTTGACTGTCTTGTGTAGATGAGTCCATCACCAAGAGTAGCCTTAAGATAACACAAAATACGTTTGGTAGCATCCATATGCCATTATGTGGGTGCGTGCATAAACTGAGAGACTTGATTCACAACATATACTATGTCTGGGACTGTAAAAGTGAGATATTACAACATGCCAACTATACTCCGATAGAAACTAGGATTTGGGTAAGCATCACTCCCATCAGAGGCATTTAATTTAGTGTTGAGAACACTAGGTGTATTTATGGGCTTGCAATTTGTCATACCTGCCCTATCCAAAATATCAAGAGTGTATTTATGTTGTGTAAGAGTTAATGTGTCACCTTTTCTATCAAGCTCAACACCCAAGAAATACTGTAGTTCGCCGAGATCCTTCATCTTGAATTCTTGTTGCAATACCTCCTAAACATGGGATATATGACAATGAAAAGTTTCCAGTAAGAACTATGTCATCTACATATATGAGTAGTCAAGTGGTAACTTCACCTGAATGATAGATGAATAAAGAATGATCAAGTGAACTTCTAAGAAAACCAATCTGTTGTATATGGAGGGAAAATCTATCGAACCATGAATGAGATGCTTGCTTAAGCCCATACAACGATTTTTGTAATTTGCACACCCATTTGGTTGGATCATTGGTAGCATATCCTGGAGGTTGTTCCATGTAAGCTTCTTTCTTTAGAAAACCATGAAGAAAAGCATTTTTAACATCCAACTGACATAAATTCCAACCATATGAGACGGCAAGAGAAATGATAACCCGGATTGTTCCCATCTTGATGACTGGACTGAAAGTCTCATCATAATCTTCCCCATACTGCTGAGTGAAGCCTCTAGCCACGAGTCGAGCCTTATATCTATCAATGCTTCCATCAGGTTTATACTTGAGTTTGTAAACCCATTTTGAGCCCACTACATTCTTACCATCTGGACGAGGAACAATCTCTCATGTTTGACATTCATTTAAGGCAACCATTTCTTCATTCATGGCCTCGATCCAATGTTTGCTTTTGCACACTTGTTCATAGCATTTTGGCTCCACCTTTTTGTTCAATTCTGTCATGAAGAGCTGAAAATCCAAAGAGAAATTATCATAACTTACTCATCTATCAATAGGGTGCCGCACACGTTCTGATCTACGTGGACAAGTAGTGACAGTTTATAGATCAGCTGGAATTGATCGTCGATTATACACCACTCCTGAAAACCGATTAGGTGAAGTCATGCTCATATTGTTGGTCTGAGTAGATGAAGGTATGTTGTCCATCTGAGTGTTTGTGGTTGTCTCGAGCTCATCAATAGTTCTGTTACTTTGTGTGTGGTGTGTATCAGCTCCTTGGTCTAATATTTCAGCATTCAGCCATGAGTCACATACATCATTTCTAACATTAAGTGTTGCATGTGGCTCCTTTAAATCCTTCAACCTGAACTCATCAAAAACAACATGTCGTGAAATATGCACACGTCCAGTCTTTGGATTGTAGCATCGATAGCATTTATAATTCATAACCCACAAATCTACACATGACAGCTCGATCTTGAAACTTATTTCTCAAAGAAACATCAACATGAACATAACAGATGCATCCAAAAACACGCAGATCATCATAATTTGGTTGTTCTTGATGTAAAATAAAGAATTGAGATTTTTCTTCAAGCATGGATAGTGGCAGTCGATTAATAACATGAACAGCAGTATGGAAGGCTTCAGTCCATAAAGTCATGGGCAGATCAGTGTTATGCATCATATTGAAAGCACTTTCAACTATGTGCCTATGTTTTCTTTCAGCAATACCATTCTGTTGTGGTGTGTGTGGACAGAAAATCTGTCTAGTGATCCCATGATTTAGTAAGTACTCAGTAAATTCATTTGAAATGAACTCACCACCACCATCACATTGGAAATGCACGATATTACTAGAGTATTTGTTTTGGACCAAGGCAAGGATATGTGCACTAAGAACTGCTCATACTCTGACTTGTTGATATTCACTGTCACAGTCTCAAGATGGGAAGAAAACAAAGACCCCTTTACTAACGATGAAGCTGCCTGGACATTTCTGTTGATTATTGGAAGAAGAAGGGGCAAGAGATAGAGGGAGAGAGTGAGAGAACGAGAGAGAGAGAGGAACAATTTTCTTATCTCAGCACGTAACCCTAATCTCCTATTAATATGAGACTAGGGTGTGTTACCAATTTTACAGAAATAGTCCACTAAACATAAGACAATAATTAAGTGAACCTATTCTAACTTTCTAATAATTCAGAGAACCACCCGACTGCTATAAGTATTTAACACTCCCCCTCAAGCTGGAGCATAAATATCAATCATGCTCAGCTTGTTACATCCTCTCAAGAAATCGCCAATGGGAAGAGCCTTAGTGAACATATCAGCAGCTTGATCTTCAGAAGAGACATGAATGGTGTCAATAACTCCTTCTTGTACCAAGTCCCGAACATAATGACAA
>JAANDH010001760.1:0-24854 GCA_011799765.1 Nymphaea thermarum | reverse complement strand
ATCAGATCGAAATGTCTTAACAGATGCTCCATATTGAGTTTCCACATAAGCAATGAAAGTCTCTATGACAGTAGGAACTTCACTACGGTCTTTCAGCAAGTAGACAATAGTGTTACGAGAACAATCATCTATAAAGGTGATAAAGTATTGAAAACCATGACATGAAGGAATCCTTGCAGGCCCCCACACATCAGAATGAATCATGGCAAATACCTCATTAGACCGATGGTTAGACAAAGGGTATGAAGCCCTAACATGTTTGGCTAGGTGACAGACATCACAAGACACCATAGTCATATCTAACCTGGAACATATATCAGGAAACAACTGTTTAAGAAGGCCAAAAGGCAAGTGTCCAAGACGCTCATGCCAACGTAGAAGCAACTGAAGGGAGTCCTCTCTATTCTTCGTGGCTTGGCTGACTGCCGTCATGAGAGCCTGAGCAGCACGCATAGGTAAACGATAGAGCCCATCAGAAGCTAGACCAATCCCAATCCTCTTCCCTGTCACCAAGTCCTGCATAACATAGCGATCAGCGGAAAATATAAGTTCACAATTTAACTCCTTCGTGATCTTGCTAACCGACAAGAGATTCAAGGGAATATGAGGAACATGTAGAGCATTGTGGACTAAGAACTTGTTCAAAAGCGGGAGACTCCCTTTTCCAACCACAGAGATAGATGAACCATCGACAAGAGAAACACGATCCTTTCCTGATGAAAGCTTATACCTATAAAAGACCTTAGGATCGCCGGTCATGTGGTGAGTAGCGCCACTATCAATGATCCATTCTCCCATACGGCCATCTGCCATCACGTCTATAGATGAAGAAGCTGCCATAATCACAGATAGTCCAACAGGAGGCACGAGCAGCGATACAACAAGAGAGACACCGGTGACAACGGAGAGCACCAACGGGCAGTAATATCCTTGGATAGAATCACACGAACGAGAGAAAAATCAAGTTCTACCTAGAAAGGAACAATAAAGAGAGAGATGTAATATCTTCACCGAATTCTCAATCAACCCCAAGAGTGAACGGAATGTCGATTGGGGGAAACGATCGTCGATGTCGCTCGACGGAAGCGGTTCCCTCTCTCTCTCGGGCTGCAATCTCCACGGGTAGAGGTTGGGCTACACGTTCTCCTTGCTGGAATCAAGATTCAAGAGGCAAAACCAACAAGTATCAAGGTACAAAAGTGAATAGGAAATCAACTTCGAGATGAAGAAAGCCTTCACCCGTAAGACCAATTTAACCCCGGTCTTTTGTAAGGAAAGGGGGATGCAATCGCCGGAGCGCCGGCGGACGTTGAGGCAATCCTCAAGTTACGCTCCTCTCCTCCTTTACGTCCTCTGCCAAGTCACAAACCAGCCACCTCTTCTTGCACGGTGGGCGCCAAAAAAAGATGGAATCAAAGATCAACCAATCAATATATTGCATGTAAGAGGCGGATGCACTTAACCGGATTTGCAAAAAGACCCCTAGGAAGTGACGTGAATAGGGGGAGGCAAGCCTAGGAAGCGCCTAAGCATGCATATCTTCCTTCTTCTCCGGTAGGCAAGACGACGACGCAAAAGGCAGCGGTGCAAGGGACAACCGCGACGACGACAGTCAACAACGCAAGAGCGACGACGCAAGAGCGACGCCGCAAGAGGGGTGACACCGGCGGCGGTAGAAACAACGACGGTGGTATTGGGTACAGCGGTGGCGGCGGCAGCGGCAGTTGCGGTGAGAGATATTAGGGTTTGGAGAGATATTAGGGTTGGAACTTCACAAACCCTAAAAATTTCCCAAACTTGTCGGCTCTGATACCATGTAGAAACACGAACAAGAAGAGGAAGAGAAACAATGATCACGGTGTAACGTGGAAAACCCTCAACACGAGGGAGAAAAAACCACGAATGAGGAGGAGTTGGTGCCCACTAGCCGCCAGACTCTCTCTCTCCTTAGATTCTCATTCACTCATAAGGATTAGGGTTACATGACTTAAGTAGTGCCCAACATGGGCTACAAGACGGGTCGGGTATGGATCCGGACCCGAAACATACGATCTATCAACAAGGTGTAAAAGAAATAGAAAAATACATAAAAGAAAATGAAAAATTACAAGTATGACCTAGGTACCCTAAAATATACACATATCTATATATGTAAGATATATATTAGCACACTAATATATGTAATGTACATACATATTGTTGCAGCCTTGAAACGTGGAGAGAGAGAGAGAGAGAGGACTGAAGACATGAGAGTTGAGAAGAAAAGAACTCGTTCATTTCACTAACCCTAGTCTCTATTATAAAGAGATTAGGGTAGAAAGAAGATTTACAGATTACATCAATCTAAAATAAAGAAAATATTAAAGAGATCTTATAACTCTTTAATATTGCAAAAAACCACCTAGAAACATAAACATTCTTATTTCAACACTCCCCCTCAAGCTGAAGCATACATATTAAACATGCTCAGCTTGTCACAACATTTAGAGAAATCACCAATAGGGAGAGCTTTGGTGAAGACATCTGCAGCTTGGTCTTCTGAAGGGACATAAATAGTGGCAATGGTTCCTCCTTGAACGAGATCCCGAATGTAATGACAGTCAACCTCAATATGTTTAGTTCTCTCATGGAAAACTGGATTATTAGCAATGTATGTGGCTGCACGATTGTCACAATACATCTTCATGGGAAGTGGAATCGACACACTTAGGCTAGATAGCATGGATCTAACCCAAGTCATTTCTATTGCAGTTTGAGCCATAGCTCTATATTCAGATTCTACACTAGATCTTGACACCACACCTTGTTTTTTACTTCTCCATGATATGAGGTTGCTTCCCACAAAAACACAAAATCCCGTGGTAGATTTTCTATCCTCGACTGAGCCAGCATAGTCAGCATCACTATAGGTTTCCACTTCCAGAGTCTTGCCTTTTGTGAACAAAAGGCCTTTGCCAGGAGACGATTTCAGATATTTAACCACCATCAAAGCAGCATCCCAATGAACTTTCCTTGGTTTTTTCATAAATTGACTTAGCTTCCCCACTGCAAAACTAATGTCTAGTCTTGTCACAGTAACATAGAGTAGTTTTCCAATAAGGGATCTATAAGATCTAGAATCCACTAATTCTGTTTGGTCATCATGAAGGTGTATACGTGGATTCATAGACAAATTAGCCGGTTTAGCTCCTAGCATCCTTGTGTCCTGCAATAAATCAAGAACATATTTCCGTTGAGAGAGAACAACACTCTCCCTATTGCGAGCAACTTCTATTCCCAAGAAGTATCGAAGTGGACCAAGATCTTTCGTCACAAAGTGTTTTCGAAGAAACAGTTTTGCATCAGAAATTTGTTGATCAGAGTCACTTGTTAGGATAATATCATCAACATAAACCACGAGAACGGTTATACCTCTGGAAGTCTTCTTGATAAACAGAGAATGATGAGGAGGAGATCTCACAAAGGCACACTTTGAGACTACCTCGGAAAACTTGTGAAACCACGCACGAGGACTCTGCTTGAGTCCATAACTAGCGTTTTTCAGCTTGCACACTTTGCCACACTCCCCCTGTCGTTCAAATCCTGGTGGTTGTTGCATATAGACAGTCTCATCGAGATCACCGTACAAAAAGGCGTTTTTGACATCCAGTTGATACATGTGTCAGTCATGGTGGACAGCCACAGAAATGATAAGACGAATGGTTCCCAACCGAGCAATTGGAGAGAAGGTCTCAAAGAAATCCACACCATAGGTCTGCGTGTAGCCCTTAGCAACCAACCGAGCTTTGTATCGTTCCATAGAACCATCATAATTATATTTCACTGTGAATACCCACTTTGAGCCAACAATATCACAACGAGGAGGAGGATCAACAAGTTCCCAAGTGTCTCTCTGCACTAAGGCATCCATCTCATCTTGCATAGCCCGTCTCCATTGGGTGTCTAATTAAGCCTGCTGGTGACACGTAGGAACTGTATGAGCAGCCAGAGCTTGAATGAACTGTTGCATATTTTTACCAACACCATCAGTAGACACAAAATGAGATATAGGATGTAAAGTACATTGTTGTCTGCCTTTGCGAAGAGCAATAGGTAAGTCTTGACAGGGATCAGAATGATTAGGGCTATGCACTTCAGATGTACTTACCTCTTGAGAAACCGTTGGCGAAGGATTATGAGAAGGGTCCTGTCGACGTGTGTAGACCAGTGGAGGATCATGAAACTTGGACACTACAGTAGAAGGAGATTCAGAAGGAAACGACTCCAAAGGAATAGGAGGAATAGGTAGTGGGTCTGGTGATGGTGGCATCTCAGAAAGGATGGAAGAGGAGCTATAATAAGGTTGAGACTCAAAGAATGTGACATCCGCACTGATATACTCCTTTTGAGTTAAGGGATCAAAGCATTTGTAGCCCTTATGGTTTCTGGAGTAGCCTATAAAGATACACTTAATGGCTTGGGCTCCCAATTTATCACGTGTGGGTCCAAGTATGTGAACGAAGCATGTGCAACCAAATACTTTGGGAGCCACTGGAGATAAAGGTCGTTGTGGATGTACAAGTTTAATGGGAACCTTGTTGTCAATGGAGGATGAGGGTAAATGGTTGGTTAAGTAACAGGCCGTGAGGATGAAATCTCCCCAAAAAGATGCAGGTAACTTGGTATGAAGCATTAGGGAACGAGCCACATTTAGGAGTTGGCGATGTTTACATTCAACTGAGGAGAAATGTCATTATCGGAGTAAAACTTCATTAAGGTTGAGGCTTTGAACTCAAGGGCGTTAACAGTGCGAATGTTTTTAACAAGAATACCAAACTAGGTCTTTATTTCAATAATAAGATTTTTGAGAATACATACTACTTCAGACCTTTCCTTCAAAAGGAAGACCCAAATGACTCGAGAATAAATATCCACAATGACAAGAAAATACCGAAATCTTGACCTACTAGCAACTCTGCTAGGACCCCACACATCAACATGAAGAAGATCAAATAGTTCACAACTGGACGGACAAAGACTCGATGAATAATGGCTACGGGTGTGTTTGCCAAGTTGACAGGCTTCACACTGGAACGACTCTGGTATTGAAAGCTGAGGAAGAAGGTGACGGAGCTTGGAGACAGATGTATGACCAAGTCTGAGATGCCACTGGAAAGAGGAGGACAGTGAGGTGATCGATGATGCTGCAATACCCACTGGATCCAACAGGAAGTAGATACCCCCTTTCTCATAGCCTCCACCAATCGTCTTCCCAGTTTGCAAGTCCTGAAATGAACATAAACCATAGTCAAATGTAACACGACGGTGTAAGTCATTAATCAATTGTCCAACTGATAACAAATTTGTTGGAAACTTAGGAGCATATAACACATTAGGAATAGTCATAGACTGAGAAATCTTGATATCACCATAACCCAGAATAGGTGACCATCTACCATATGCAAGTTTCACATGATGTGCCTGAGGCAACATGTGTAGCACAATAAACATAGAAGGTTTACTACAAAAGTGGCTCGATGCTCCAGAATCAATAATCCAAGTAGTACCTGTATCATGTGGGACACTATCAACAGACATAGCACTGTCTATCATGACTGTAGAGGCCGACGGCTGGGAAGATCTGAGTGCTAGGAAGTCCTCATACTTAGACTTGTTGATACTCACTGTCACTGTCTCAGGGTGAGAAGGAGATAAAGACCCATCTACAACTGATGAAGTCGCCTGAACAGACCCAATAGGAGATGGTAAAGAATTCTTGCCCTGCTTAGATGCAACATTTCTTCCTATGGATGCACCAGAAGGACGACCATGTTTATCCCAATATCTGTCTTCTAAATGTCTTATTTTACCACAATACAAAGCACTGAAATCTTCCCCTACCTCCTCCTGACCCACGACCAATGCCTCTCCCCTTGAATGAACCGCGTCCAGGACCTCCTGAGGCTACCAAGGCCGAAGCCTGTAAGTCACTAGAGGGCTGAGAAAGGGTCACAACAAGACGACTGAGTCTGTTGTAGGCGTCGGCTAGGTCAGGGATTTCTACTCCAGTCAACATCTGAGCCTTTGCTACAGCATATTCAGGGGAGAGACCCTGTAAAAACTTCGCAACCATAGACTGTTCACCATGAGTTTTATGACATGTTGGACATGGGGGACGTAATGCTTTAAGTCGTTCATATATGGACTTGAGGGAAGCGAAGTACCGAGCAAGACTTTGATCACCCTGTTGCAAATTAAGTAATTCCTCCTTCACCTGCAATATCTTGCTAACATTCTTGTCATTTGAGTAAATTTATTTCAAGAAATCCCACATTTGTTTGGCCGAGGTATAGTATGCAATAGTTGATGCGATTTGTGGTTGCACACTATTCATGATCCATGACATGACAATATTATTATCTCCCTTCCATGAAGCATATTTTCCACTCTTTTCGATAGACTCATTTTCTTCTATAACATGCTCATTCTCATGTCCAATCACTGACATCATAAACACACGAGACCAAATCTTATAGTTAGATCCATCTAACTTTACCGTAGAACCATAAGAGAATGGTTTCCTCCACGTTTAACCGCATGAGAAAAATCAGTCCTGAGATTTTCAGCTGTAGAAACGCGTAACACAAGAAGAGAGCAGAGAAGAACACACGATATACGTGGAAAACCTCAGAAAGAGGGAAAAAACCATGGGGAAGCTCTAACCTAGGTGCACAACCGCAACCCTAGGAGAGAGGAAAATATTTTCACTTAATCAACAATTACACCATAAGTGAGATTATATAAGAGGGAGACCCGCCTAGGGTACCGAGCCACTCTCGGTACCCGCGCCCATGGGACCGGGTCCATATCCAGACCCAGTACCCTAATACATGATATTCTAACATAAGCCATTGCAAATCTATCCACAAGGGATCAACCACCACAGGCAAGAGAAAATATATATATATATATATTGAAAAAGAGACTCATCAGCAAGACCAAACTTCCCACACAGCCACGTTAGATGCACAAGAGCAAGCAAACCGCTGTCCAACTGTTGACAGCAACCCACGGCCAACAAAAAACAGCAATCTGAAAAAAAAACTGCTAATAGACCACCCTAAGGTCCAGTCGTTGATGCAGGAAGGCGCTGGACTGGGACTGGTCGCAGGCAACTTCAAGGCAGAATAGGGCTGAATCTTCTAAAATCCGCCAAAATTCATCCAGAGCTCAGATTGAGCTGAATTTTGGACTGAAGCTTGCTGGGATGATTATCTACAGACGCCCAAAAGATGGGGGGCAAATGCCCACCCTAAGGTCCACTCGTTGTCAAGGCAAGGAGCTGGACTGTCGCCTGTCACAGGCTGTTTCGGAACAGGGCAGGGCAGCTCGAGCTAGGACAGAACAGGGTTGTCTCGAGCTCCTCCTCACGATCTCAGTAGGAAACAAGCAAATACAGTCTTATCCAACCAACAACTTGTCTATTTATGTATCTAACGCAGCTGTACCACACATTAATTTTCACACATCATGGATAACGACATCAGATAAATATAGTCAACGTAAACTGCCACAAAAAAATCATAAAGAGCAGTCCTCCACTTGGCTGCCTTGATCATAGACCACATCAACTCATAAGAGTCCAGACGACTGGAGTCTATTCACGCATACTTCCTAGCGTGAATAGACTCCTCCACCTAGTTCCGTAGCTGGAAATCAGTCAACTAGAATAGATGAGAAGAGAAGAAGGAAGAGATGGAAGAAGAGGAAGGAGAACAAGGCGGTGGAAGAGATAGCCTGAGAAGGAGGAGGGTCGCCGGCAGTTCACGTCACGTCGCCAGATTCACGAACGTCTGCAGCCTATCGCCGGCTGTTCAAGTTGCGTCGCCAGTCACGTCCTCGCTCTGATACCATGTTGCAGCCTTGAAACGTGGAGAGAGAGAGAGAGAGGACTGAAGACGTGAGAGTTGAGAAGAAAAGAACTCGTTCAATTCGCTAACCCTAATCTCTATTATAAAGAGATTAGGGTAGAAAGAAGATTTACAGATTACATCAATTTAAAATAAAGAAAATATTAAAGAGATCTTATAACTCTTTAATATTACAAAGAACCACCTAGAAACATAAACATTCTTATTTCAACATATATATATATATATATATATATATATATATATATATATATATATATATATATATATATATATATATATAGGAATACATACATTCTAACATCCCCCCTCAAACTTACGGTGTGATAACCGAAAGTTTGCCAAGGAGAAATTGAAACCTGGCAGCAGTAAGAGCCTTGGTAAAGAAATCTCCTAGTTGATATTCAGAGGGAACATAGGAGAGATCTATGTTTTTCTGAAGGAGCTCCTCACGAACATAATGACAATCCATTTCTATATGCTTTGTTCTTTCATGAAATGTGTGATTGCTAGCAATATAGATTGCACTTTTGTTGTCGCAACAAAGCTTGACAGGATTCATGATATGAATTCCCATATCCTTCAATAAGCTTTTGAGCCATACTATCTCCATTGTTGTAGTTGCCATCGCACGATACTCAGCTTCTATTGATGATAGTGACACCTTATCTTGTTTCTTGCATCGCCATAAGATTAAGGAATCACCTAAAAACACACAAAAACTAGTGGTGGAGTGCTTATTGTTGGGATCTCCACCCCAACCAGCATCTGTATAAGCAACTAATTCTAATATAGAAGAGGAAGACAGAAATAGTCCTTTGTTGATAGTGTTTTTTACATAACGGACAGTCTGCATTGCCGCTCCCATGTGCATTGAGGTGGGTCTTTGTTGAAATTGGCTTATCACATGCACGACATGAGCAATGTCAGGTCTGGTGATGAAGAGATAAGAGAGAGCGCCAACCTATGTCACACGGGTGCGGATGCGATACGGGTGTGGATACGGGGATACGGGTGCGGATACAACAATTTTCAAAATTTTTCAGATACGCGGACACGGCTACATTAAATATTCTAAAAAATGATAAGATTAAAAAAACATTAAATTAATAGTTCACTCTTACAATCTTGTGAGAAAATGTGTTTTATCACAAAAGTACTGAATATTTGAAAGGATTGTTCATGGAAATAACTGGATGCATCATAAAAAATTGATAAAATGAAAAAAAAAAATTAAATTTTTAATTTTTAATGTTTGCCGTGTCCTAGCCGAGTCGCCGTGTCGGCGAGTCGACACGGGTACGCGGCCTCTTTAGCCGCGTCTGTGTGACATAGGCGCCAACTATTTGCCGAAAAGGAGTGGGATTCTCCAATATCTCTCCATCATCAATTTTCATTTTTACTCCCAGTGCTTCTGGAGTATCCACAACTTTGTCATCTGAGATACCTGTTCTGTCAACTAATTCACTAGCAAACTTCATTTGAGAAAGAAGATAACCTTGTTTGCTATAAGCAACTTTAATTCCAAGAAAATAAGTTAGTCTTCCCAAATCAGTCATCTGAAAGCATTTGTTAAGAAAATGTTTTACCTCTATAATCCCTTCATCATCACTCCCAGTAATAACCATATCATCAACATACAATAATAAAACAATTACACCTACGGAGGTGGTTTTTACAAACATGGCAGTATCAGAGTAGCAAGATTGAAAGCCTTGATTAAACATGACACTACTAAACTTGTCAAACCAGGCCTTGGGAGCATGTTTTAAACTATAAAGGGCTTTCTTAAGACGTAAAACTTTGTTTTGAGGTAGATCAAAATCAGGGGGAGCACTCATGAAAACTTCTTCCTGCAGGTGACCATTTAAGAAAGCATTTTTAACATCCATTTGAAAAATAGTCTAATGTTTAACAGAAGCAATGACAATAAGAGTTCTAACAGAAGTCATGCGAGCAACAGGAGCAAAGGTTTCTTCATAATCAATCCCATATTCTTGAGCATATCCCTTGGCAACAAGTCTGGCCTTATGTCTTTTTAAGGTTCCATCACTTCTAGTTTTGATTTCATAGATCCATCTACAACCAATAGTCTTTTTCCCCATTGGTAGAGGCACAATCTCCCAAGTGTCATTGCTTTCAAGTGCTTTAAGTTCAAGATTCATGGCTTCAATACAATTGGGATCTTCCTTAGCTTCAAGGTAAGAATATGACTCATAAAAAGAATGATGTGCCATAAGACAAGCTCGAAATTTTGGGGAAAAAGACTCGTAAGAGATAAATCTTTGAGGAGTTCTAATGTGCCTTTGGGATCTCCTAGGAAGAGATTGATTAGTTTCTTGATTTTTGGGATCTCTTCTTCTATAAACTAAGTTCTCTTTTGGAGGAATCAAATGAGTGGAATTATCATTGTTGACTTCTTCAATTGGCACTTCTACAACTTTATCGGGTTCATCATCATCAATATCATCATCATCATCAATATCATTATTCCAAAGAAAAGTATAATCTTCTAGTTTCTTGGGTTCATCTTTGAAACCATCTTCATTTTCTGAAAAGATCACATTTTTAGAAACATAAACTTTATCTCTTTCAATATCATAACATCTATAATCCTTTTGAGTTTTGGAATACCTAATAAAAACACAAGAAATGACTTTGGAAGAAAGTTTATCGTCTTTGTCACTTAACACAAAACATTTGCAACCAAAGACTTTAAGTCTATTGTGATTAGGTTTAACATGGTGAAGTTTTTCAAAAGGAGAAATATGTTTCAAAAGTTTGGTAGGCTTTCTATTAAATAAATAGGTTGAAGTCAAATCAGCCTCAGCCCAAAAGTTTTTGGGAACATTTTTAGATAAAAGAAGGGCTCTAGTAGTTTCAATAATGTGCCTATGTTTTCGCTCGGCCACTCCGTTTTGTTGTGGAGTGTTAGGACAAGATCTTTGATGAACAATGCCTTTTTGTTTTAGAAATTGTTGAAATTCATTTGACATAAATTCTCCTCCCGAATCACTTCTAAAGACTTTGATATTTGAGCCAAATTGAGAATAGATCATGGTGTAGAAATTCTTAAAGTTTGTGAATACCTCCGATTTGTGTTTGAGAAAGTAAACCCAAGTATGCCTAGAGTAATCATCAATAAAGATCACATAGTACAATAATCCTCCTTTCGACATAATAGGAGCGGGTCCCCACACATCCGAATGCACTAAATCAAAAGATTTTTGGGCAATAAAGTTTCTATTATGAAAAGGTAAGACTTTCATTTTAGCCTTATACAATCATTACAATAAAAGTTCTTTTCACAAAAATTCTCCATGAAGGGAAGATGAGACATTTTTTCTATATTGGAATGTCCAAGTCTTTGATGCCAAGTTTGAATGTCACATTTTTTGGAGATATTGCAAGATGGTCTTGAAAGGTCCAAAAAGTCTATGTAGTAGAGATCTTTTGTTCTAAAACGTTCTCCAATCGTCTTCTTAGATACTCGGTCCTGTATCAAACATTTGAATTGTGAGAAGAGTATATCAAAACCAAGATCGGCTATTTGAGAAACGGACAATCAATTTAAGCTTAATTTAGGAATGTGTCTTGAAGTACTTTTAAAGTTTTGGATCCAAAATCTAGGTCAAGATTACCAATGAAATCAATTTCAAGAGAAGTACCATCCGCCATTTTCACAAAGGAATAAGAATAATTTTTAGTGCATTCGGTGAGAAGGGATCCACAAGGAGTCATATGAAAAGATGCTTCCGAATCAATAATCCAAGAATACTTACTTGAAGAAGTAGATGCCACGGTAGCTCCCAAAGTTGAAGGTGTGCCTCCTCCCTTTAGAAAAGGTTGAAGAGCACTTATGAGTTGATCAAGTTGGAATGAACTTGCTTCTTTTCTTTCTTCTTGGATTGGAGCCGCAACATTGCTTCTTTTGTCAAAAGTTCTAAGTTTTGGACATCTTGGCTTGGTATGTCATTCTTCTTGACAATGGTAACAAATAACTTTTCTTCTTGCTCCTTCATTTGTACGATTGAAGTGATGAGGTCTATAAGGTCTCAAATGGGCCCCCGGCCTAGATGTGGCAAGCACATTGTTGACTTTCTCTTTATCAAGACAAAGACGATTTTCCTCCATTTGAAGCACCGCAATAGCCTCATTCATAGATGGTGTTTTAGAACGATGAAGTAAAACGGTTTTAACACCATCAAATTCAGGTCTAAGACCTATGATAAACTTGTAAAACTTGTCACGTTGTATTTGCTTTTCTCTAAGAATAAGATCTTGTGTCCAATGTGGTTCAAAAATACTTAATTCATCATACAATTGATCCATTTCAGCCACATAATCTTTAATGGATCTATCTCCTTGTTGAAGATTGTGAATTTTGAGTTGAACATGATGCATATAAGCAACATCTCTCATGGTATGAGTTTTCTTTAGATATTTCCAAGCTTCTAGGGCAGAATTTAATTTAGAGATTTGCCCGCTAGTAGCATTGTCAACACAAGTCAAAATCCAAGTAATAATTTTGTGATGACCAATACTCCATTCTTCCCATTTCTTATTGTATTCAGCCACTACCTTCTCTTTTTCGGTTCCATCCAATTCCATAGCCCTTCCATCAACAACTTTCATAAGGACTAGTTGTGGTTTAAGTTTTGTCCCATCAACTAGTCCCCAAAGGCTTTTACTACGAATAACGTGTTCCATAGTTCTAGCCCATTGTATGTAATTTGTTGACGAGAGTTTGGGAAATGGAAGAGAAGAGACTTTGTCATCCATGAGCACAATCAACAAGGTAGATCCACTTATAAGTTATGAAGAAGATGGCAGGCACGTGAAAGGAAGTCCACGGCAAGGATAAAACCTCAGCAATAATAGAAACCAGCCACCCTTCCAACAGCCACAAGTTCACCACCAAGGGAGCTAAATTCAGTCAAGAAATCACCAAAAAGAGGCCAGCAAAAACACTTTTCTTCTTGTGTAAAACTGCAGTAAGCAATATCTTGAACACTTGGAGTGCTTCACAGCTCCAACGTAAGAGTAAAAACTGAACCTTCAATCTTGAACGGCAGCAAGACAAAGAGCCAAAGACGAGACTCTGATACCATGTAAATCAGGCCCAAACTAGGCAAATACTTCAAGAATATCACTCTTGAATCTCCCACTAACTCAACAAGGCAAAACACAAGAGTCCTCTAACAAGAGAATAATGAAAATATATATTGATCTTCAGCCAAACTAGGCAAAATACTACAAGATGTGGCTTAACAAGCCATGCCCTAATAGGGGACAACAGTCCCTTATTTATAGTACAAGGGAAGAAGAGAGGAGGAGGGGAAATGGCTGTTGGGCCTGTCTCCAACGGCTAGAATTCTAGCCGTTGGAGACAGGCCCAACAGCTAGTTCCCCTCTTAAATAATAAAAAAGGTGTAAAAGAAATAGAAAAATACATAAAAGAAAATGAAAAATTACAAGTATGACCTTGGTACCCTAAAATATACACATATCTATATATGTAAGACATATATTAGCACACTAATATATATATATATATATATATATATATATATATATATATATGAATACATACATTCTAACAATAATTTACAAGAATTTGCATATTGTATCACTGATAAGCTAGTTAAGGAAAGCTGCTTCATATTTCAATAACTACACTTGCAATTTTTAGTTTACATTTCAAGGAAGTACATGTGCTAATGTCAAACAAAATTACTGAAGTGGCCTTATTCTTCATTTCTATGCACACCAAAAAAACAAAATACCATATTAGTACTCCGTTAGTATTTAAAATGTGTCAAATAAAATAGGTGATTAAGTATAACCTAAACGTTTGGTCACTTTGTTTTTTATATATTGTTTGATTATATCATTCGATATGAAAAAAAAAACAGTTTAATGACATTAGTTTAGTTTTCATTCTAATTGGCATTCCATATTTGTTTTTACCAACTGTTGTCCTTGCACTTGATATTCTTTATATAGGCATCTGTATGCTCAATTTTTTATATTTGCACTTCTGGAATTTCTGAATACCTTTTTTTTCTTTCATGATATATGAAATTATACTTGGGCATAGTAAAATTAGATAGTGCAGAGAGTTTAATAGCAAGCTGCTATACTCCAGAAACTAAAAAACTACCCCAACTGAGGTCTGAGACAGGCCATTTGACTGAAGCATAGACAAAGATAGACACCTTTGTTGAACGTTTACAGATACCTAATAATGTAAATCATCATCCATGTTACTCTGTTCATGTTAAATTTACTACCACATAGATAAGATATGAATCATCATTCCTAGATAAATTTTCATTGGCCGATTTATTGGATATGTTGTGGGGCCAATAATGTGTGGCTTAAGGACTGACTAACAAAATGAAATTCCTTCGCTTCAATGAAACATGGGTATCACTGAAAAGGCCAAGCACCCATGTCGACCTGTGTTGACATGAGTGAAGGCATGAACACAGCACTCGGCAGCCTTAATTTTTTGTATGTTTTGGGTATATTTTAGTCTTTTTTTTTTTCAGTAATATATTTTTGTGAATATAAACAATGAATTGATGTGTTTATTTAACTAATCTTATGACTCTCTTTCTCTCTATATATGTGTGTGTGTGTGTATATATATATAGAAAGAGAGAGAGAGAGAGAGTGAGAGAGAGAGAGAGAGAGAAACCATGTCCCTATACCCAACTCTTTGAAAATTACTCTCCACCCGTACCAACACCTGCACTGGCACCCGTATCCATGTGACATAGCTTCACCTGAAACTACAGTTGAATGTTGACCTTGACCAAGAGTATAAGGCACACAAAGTTCTCATTCAGTCCAAAAGCTCCCTACTGAATGGGTTTAATTAGAAGTGTACCAAGTTTCAATAGGGCAGGGTGATGGACAAATAGGGATTGTTGAAAGGCCCAACACACCTTAACAGGAGGAACTTATGATACATTTAACTTTCAAGAAGTTCAGTAGGTTTTTGAAGTATATTTCTGATCGAAGACTAGGTCATGGTTTTCTTCATGCAGCTCTCGCTGTTGAATGTGTCAAACAACAAGCTGAAGATGCTTCCAGAATCAATTGGAAGCTGTTTCTCTTTGGAAGAACTGCAAGCAAGTGGTACTACTCAATGCCAATGTGGAAATTTTCTTTCTATCTGATAGTGACATTGGATGCATTAGTTGCTCATGGTTACAGCTTTAGTGATAACAACTTTATATGAAGTTGCAGGTCATAAATATTGTTGCCGTTGAGGTTTCTATTAGCAAAATGAACCCAGATAGGATCTTATTCTCATAAACACAAGCAACCTTGTTGCTCTTTGACTTTTATGTTCTTTCTTTTTATTGGGTATCATGAACATGTTTCATCATATTGAATTTGAGTTTTACTTCCCTTGACTGTCTATTCCTGGTTCTTTATCACATGGTTACTCCAACTACTCTGGTGGCAGGTTCCATTTCCCGATCCTCTTTCTGTGACCTTGAAAATGATATCCCATAATGCTTACATGGGCATGGATTGCTTGTTAATTCTTTTATGGCACCTAACATTTTGTCTGAATTGAAATAAAGAGGAGACTATAGTGTATACTTCCTGCAGTATAGAGAAAATCTTAAAAGATATCAAAATTAAATATTGAGACCAATAAGCCAGTCAGAACAGCCACAATACTTGAACTCAAATGTACACAAAACAGGAGAGAGCTAGCCACTAGGCTTGTCCTAGTAGCCTGTCATCTAGGCCTTAAGCTAGCATGGTGACGGGCTTGATATTATAGTCTATAACCATAATCCTTCCACAAAAGCAAAAGATAAAATGATAATTACAGCTTTGAGAAATGGAAAATTGGTTTCACACACACACACACACACACACACACACATATATATATAAATATATAATATATATATATAAATATATAAAATATGAAATATGTAAGTATGTAGAAATTGATAGGTACCAGACCCTTAAATGGTAGGCCTATAATAAAACATCTTGCCGTTGATCTTTTGAAGATGGATGATTGAGAAAAAAACTAGGAGAAAAAATTATTAACTAATGTTGCATCACTAAAATATTCTATCTTCTTTCTTTCATTGTTCTTCTCTCAGCCATCTATCTTGGAAAGATCAACAGCCAATATGATTCCTTATAGGTCTATTAAAGAGTCAAGGTCTGATACCTATATATATATATGTATATATAATAATTCTGGTAAGTAGGATGTTGAATGTTGCCAGATTGCTAAAGAATTTAAAATCTGTTGGTGAAAAGCACCATAAACTCTTGTTAACTAAGTTACCTGGACGCTGCAATTTGACTGGGTCAACGATTCAACAAGAGTTGGGTGTGGCTGACCGCACCCGATCATTTTTGTCCATTTTGGACATGCACCCGATTCGCGTTTGACTCGAGTCGGGTGCAGTCAAACCTCGCCAAGCCTATTTTTGTTCTTTTTAGATATTTTTTTATTATAAAAATTTTTAGCATTAAAAGGAGGGTTTAACATTTTTTTTCCATTTCTGTGTTCTGTCATGGTTTTGTTGTTTTTTGTTTACTTGTTTAATGTTTGTACTTTGTAAGCATGTTAATGTTTAATATGTTACATTCATATACACAATAAATTATAACTTATAAGTATGTAATATGTAATATTCATATATAATTTATTCATAAAGTGTGCAGTGTAGAGTGTATAGACTACAACGTATACTCTAAATTTCTTAATTCTTATATGTGTGTGTGTGTGTGTGTCTATATTGTTAAGGATTGAAGGAGTCAAGAGAGAGACATGTTGAGGAAAGGAGAGGACGAGAGAGAGAGAGAGAGATGAGCCAAAGAGCTAATCCATTAACGGAACCCTAATCTCCTTTTAAAGAGATTAGGGCTGACTGTACAAACTTTACAAAAACAGTCCAACTACTATAAGAAAATATTTAAAGACCTTCTCTCTAACTTTTTAATATTTCAAAAACACTCTTTAACACTCCCCCTCAAGCTGGAGCATATATATCAATCATGCTCAGCTTGTTACAACATCTCAGAAAATCGCCTATGGGAAGAGCCTTGGTGAGGATATCAGCTGCCTGATCTTCTGAGGAGACATGAATGGTGCTAACAATTCCTTCTTGAACTGGGTCCCGAACATAGTGGAAATTCACTTCAATGTGTTTCGTCCTCTCATGGAAGACAAGATTGGTAGCAATATAGGTCGTTGCCTTGTTGTCGCAATACATCTTCATTGGGAGATTCACTGAAACACCCAACTTTAGAAGCAATGTTCTGAGCCATGACATTTCAGTCGCAGTTTGATCCATAGCCCTATATTCCGATTCAGCATTAGATTGAGCTACCACATTCTGTTTCTTGCTCCTCCAAGAAATAAGATTACCTCCCACAAAGACACAAAAACCTGTAGTAGACTTCCTGTCATCTACAGATCCTACATAATCAGCATCATTATACGCTTCGATGTCAACACCTTCTCCCTTTGAACCATAACCCCTTTCCCGGGGCTGATTTCAAGTATCTAACAATCATTAGAGCGGCGTCCCAATGAACCTTCCGGGGTTTTTCCGTGAACTGACTTAGCTTATTCACAGCAAAGCTAATGTCGGGGCGAGTGACTGTCAAGTATAACAGTTTCCCTATTAGAGATCTGTAAGATCTAGAGCCAAAAGGCTCTGATTCATCATCATGTATATGAATGCGGGGATTCATGAGAAGTGTGACAGGTTTAGCCCTCAATAAACATGTTTCCTGCAGAAGATCAAGAGCATATTTTCTTTGAGACACTACAACTCCTTTACTACTATGAGCCACCTCAATACCAAGAAAATAACGGAGTTGTCCAAGGTCTTTTGTGACAAAGTGTTGTTGTAAAAACTCCTCTGTCTGAGCTATTTCTTGATTACTTTCTCCTATGAGAACAATATCATTCACGTTTACAATCAATATCACTATACCAAATGTGCCTCGCTTGATAAACAACGAGTGATCAAGCTGGGATCGTTGAAATCCACACTTAGATAAAACCTTAGTTAGCTTATGGAACCATGCACAAGGACTCTGTTTAAGTCCATAAATAGCCTTCTTTAATCTGCATATCTTGGAACACTCCCCCTGTCGCTCAAAACCAGGTGGTTGCTGCATATAGACGGTTTCAGACAGGTCTCCATACAGAAAAACAATTTTCAAATCCAGCTGAAATATAGGCCACTCTCGCTGGACAACAAGAGATATAATCAGTCGAATAGTGCCCAACCGAGCCACGAGCGAAAAGGTCTCAAAGAAGTCAATGCCATAAGTCTGTGTATATCCTTTGGCAACAAGACGTGCCTTGAACCGTTCAACTGAACCATCAGAATGATACTTGATGGTGAACACCCATTTGGAGCCAACCACATCACAGTGCATCGGTGGATCCACCAAATCCCAAGTCTCCCGAGAGATAAGAGCATCATTTTCCTCCTGCATGGCTTGCCGCCACCTTGAATCTAACAAGGCTTCATGGTGAGAAGACGGGATGATGTGGCTAGACAAAGCTCGATCAAACTGCACCAAACTTGTACTCAAATGGTCAGTAGAGACAAAATTAGAAATCAGATGTAGTGTGCACTGTTGCTTGCCCTTGCGAATAGCAATGGGGAGATCATCTGCAGTGTGGTCATCATTTAAACCTGAGTCAATCTTATCAGTGGAGCTCACCTCTTGAGAAGACGCTGGTGGGTGGTTGAGAGAGGGACCCAGACGACGAGTGTAAACTAATAGAGGATCAAGGAAACGTTCACGTGACATAGATTGAGATGGAGGGATCAACTCAAGTGACACTGGTGGAATAGAAAGAGGAACCGGTATATGCATCTCAAATGGAGAAGGACTCGAAGGAGAAAAATAAGGACGAGATTCAAATAATGTAACATCCGCACTGATAATCTCTTTCTTGGTCTGGGGATCAAAGTACTTATATCCTTTTTGATTGGCAGAGTATCCAATGAATACACATTTGATGGCTTGGGCAACAAGTTTGTTTTTGTCTGGGCCTAGGATGTGTGCAAAGCAGGTGCATCCAAACACTTTGGGAGGTATATGAAATAATGTTCGATCTGGATATAAAAGTTGAATGGGAATATGTTCTTGGATGGCTGACGAGGGTAATCTATTAATGAGATAGCATGTGGTAAGAATCGCATCACCCCAAAAATAGGCAGGCATGTGTGAATGCAACATGAGGGTATGGGCCACATTTAGGAGTTGTCGATGTTTACGTTCGGCAACACCATTTTGTTGGGACGTGTGAGGACAAGTATATTGAGGTCGAATTCCATGATTGGCATAAAATTGAAGTAGCACGGAGGATTTGAATTCAAGAGCATTATCAGTGCAAATATTTTTGACAATGAAACCAAACTGAGTTTTTATTTCTTTGACAAATTTCGGAAGAATACATATGACTTCTGATCTTTCCCGTAACAAGAATACCCAACTGACTCTAGTAAAATCATCAACTAAAACAAGGTAATACCGAAAACGTGAGTGAAAAGGAACCTGACTAGGACCCCATACATCCACATGAATGAGATCAAATGGACTTTGACTAGATGGACTCTGACTCGATGGAAAGCTGCTCCGTGTATGTTTGCCTAACTGGCAAACATCACATAAGAAGGACTCTGATGCAGTAATACCTGGAAACATGCGACAAAGTTTGGACACTGATGGATGACCTAGTCTGAGATGCCATTGAAAAGGAGAAGTCTTCGAGGAGAATGATGATGCAGCAACATTTACTGGGACAGACAAGAAATAGAGACCCTCACGTTCATGGCCATCACCAATCACCTTCCCAGTTAGTAAGTCCTGAAAAGAACATAAACTAGGGTAAAAAATGACTCTACACTGTAAGTCAATAGGCAACTGCTTAACAGATAACAAATTAACAGAAACTGAGGAGCATAGAGCACGTGGGTAATAGTGCCTAAATGTGGGAGATAGATATTACCGCTGCCCAACACAGGAGATAGCTTGCCATCAGCCAATCTGACATGTTGTGGGTGTAGATAATCTGACTAAGGATGAAAAAATGTGTGATTGATTACAACAGTGCCTGGAGGCGCCAGAATCTATCATCCACATCATATTTGGGCCATCGGTAGGAGCACCAACAGAGAAGGCTGAGTCTATTCCAGTAGTATTAGCATATGAGAAGGAATTTCCAGTCATCTTGTAGTCATTGGAACCCTCGAACACATTACTATCAGCCATAGTAAAATTCCAATCAAAATTTTGGGCACAATATGTATGTATTAGATGCAACAATCAACTTCAAGCAAGAAATGTATCTTTACGGATCACAAAACTCCAAAAAAAGAATAATAATAAGCAGTCCCAACAGTCCCAATATCAGTTGACCCACATGTGACTGCACACACCCCCAACAGTCCACAATTCTACTCCACCTGAATATTAGATGACTGCTACAACACCAGAGTAACTCTGCACACAACTGCACATATGTCTAGCACTCTACCATTATGCTCCACATGAACTACGTGATAGTCTGATCATGTCTTAATACCACCCACGTATGGCAAACAATATATAGGAAACACCACAGAAAAAATATCTCTATTATCCTCAAAGATTATACGAATATCACACGCTATGCAATAAGGGAGAATTTGTAATCACAGAAACTAGCCAAATCTGAACAGTATAAAAGGGAGTAGATAACAAATTACAAAGATTTGAATCAACTGCTGCGGATGATAGCAGGCCCACGAACAAAACTCCAAAAGACAGCTGCTGATCTCTGCTACTTACGGCTGACTATTGTTGTTGCCCCCCACATATGAGCGTAACACCATCCACGTCAAGTTGTTGCTAAAATAGCCTCCACGATCAGCAGATCATTTCTGCTCCACATGCCAAACTACACCCACAAACAACAGCTAAAGCCTCCACGATCAGCAAGTCATTTGTGCTCCACACGCCAATCAACAGCCTTCAAACAGCAACGTGACTCCACACACAACAGCAAAAGGGCAGATCCGATATATAACTTCAAAGGGCAGATCTGATATATAACTTCACAGATCTTCTTCCACGACAGCAAAAAAAAAAAAATCAGAATAAATCAGGTCTGTTTAGGGTAGATCTGATACAAGACTTCATAGATTTGCTTCCAACCAATCAGTAGAAAATCAGATCTGATCTTCCACGACAACAACTTCATCAACGTTTCTCCATGTCTTCCACGGCAGCAGCAACACAAGGGTGGTAATCATGTTTTTACATGTTAAACGTGATTAGCCCCTTTCACCAAACAGATTACTTGCTTTTCTTGAAATCAGCAGAAAAAAAAAAATATAGACGTGAACCCTAACTTGGAGGAAGAGGCAAGAGATGAAGGAAGGAATGTGAAACCCTAGATAGCACAATCCTAGGTCTAGGGCTCTGATACCATGTTAAGGATTGAAGGAGACGAGAGAGAGATGTTGAGGAAAGGAGAGGACAAGAGAGAGAGGGAGAGAGATGAGCCAAAGAGCTAATCCATTAGTGTAACCGTAATATCCTTTTAAAGAGATTAGGGCTGGCGGTACAAACTTTACAAAAACAGTCCAACTACTATAAGAAACTATTTAAAGACCTCCTCTCTAACTTTCTAATATTTCAAAAACACTTTTTAACATATATATATAATAATAATAATAAATTAATAATAACAATATATATATATATATATTATAATAATAAATTTAATAATAACAAATAAATATTCTCACCGCACCACCACACCTAAATTTTTTGGGATGTACCGCACCGGCGCCCCCACCTTGCACCTAGGTGGCATAGCTTGTTAAAAGCATCATAAACCCTTGTTGCACTATAAATTATTGCTAATGCCCCTTTCACCACTGTTTTTTAGCAATTGACTTTTATTTTTAGTCATCTGGCAACATCTGGAAGATTTGAATCCTCCTATATATAAAGTTAAATATGTCCTGATTTCTATTAAACATGAACACCACAACAACTATTTCATCAATCCTCATAAAAGGTCCAGTTGTCCCGACTCAATGTGATGACATAGATGTGTTCACCTTGATAAAAACAATTTGGTCAACTCTTTATTTATTTTCTCTAACCAATTATTTTTGAACTGCATTTTGGACATTGTTTTTTGGATCATGAGAAAAACTTTGTTATACATTTTATTCTGGTGCTTCAGAAATCCGTCTCAATTAATTGGATCCTATAGGTCATCTATTGGTTACTAAAAAATTAAAACTGAAAAATATCCAACTAAATTGAAGATATATACATTATACATTGAACTGTGCCTTCCAACTTTGTATCTAGTATGCTTACTACCTTTATTTAAAAGGAAAAGGAATGGTGCAGCCAATAGGTGCAAAAGGTACAAAGTTGAATGACCTAATTCTGTTTATATGTATTAGTTGATAATTCACAAGATGTTGCATGCAAAGTCACTTTAGAAAAAGTGAATGACAATTAATATTTTAACTTTAAAAAAATGACTTTATATGTGACACCTTGTAAACCATCATTTAGATTGATTGGATGACTCTTAGTCAGCATCCGTACTCCCAATATTTAGTCTGTTAATATTTACTATGTTCAAACTGACCCATGTCACATAGGTACGGGTACAGGTGCCGGTACGGGTATGAACCATTTTCAAAAAACTTGGGTGCAGGGGTATGGCTGTACACACACACATACACACACATATATATAAATTACAAACATATTAGCATATTCCTAAATCATGATCCAAAATTTATAAATGCGATAAAAAAACAGAGGCCTAGATCTCTCCTCTTGTTTACAAACGCGATTGCAAGCCTGAGAAACAATGGAAAGAAGGGGAAAGACTAAGGAGTTGGTACTCCGAATGCTAAGAACCAACACCAAAATCCTCGAGAAGAAATCTTTTTCCTCTTGTAGGGAAAGAATATTGGGAAAACACATAAAGGGAAATACCTGCAGTGGGAAAGTACCTCAAACGAAATGGACCTATTGTTCTTCCTCACGAGGCGTCTTCTTTTGCTGTGCACAGGCCGAGAGAGAGGGCACAAGGCGAGAGGGTGAGAGAGAAGGCACAGGGCGATGGGCAAAGGTATCATGCGAGAGAGGAAAAAAAAATCGACTTTTAAAACGTCCGATGACTTGGGCGCTTTTGGACTCAGTCAACTTTGACCGAGAGTGAAAGCTAATGGATTCAACCTCAGGTACGTTGACTGTACCCGATAGGTCAATGGCATACCCAGGCCGTATCATACCGGTACGATTCAGAGCAGTACCCATGTTACATAGAAACTGACCTGGTAGGTTAGATTGGGGACTATGCCTCAAAATCTGTTGTTTGAATGTGACCGTATGATCTCAATTTCAATCAATATAAAACCACTGGTTTCGATTCCTTATAGAATTTGATATGATCTTCTGCAGCAAATATGTATATTTTGCATCCATTTGTAAATTTGGATTTCTATGAACTGACTAAAAAAAGGTTGGATTAATGGGCGGCTGATGGCTGAATTCACAAGAGTATGTGGATTGTGGACTAAGTGGATATAAGGTCTATGTGGACTTATTATGAGCAATCTAATCAACTTAGTTAATGGTTCAAAATGTGTCACATGTAAACTTACAGTTTCAGAAAAGTGAATAGTTTCATTAACTTTTTTATCCCAATCACAAAAGTGGCTTTTTCATTTGTAATTTCTTGAAATAGGCTTTAGAGTTGCTGACAATTGTGAAATAATTATTGCCACAGATATTGTTTGTTTTTATGGACAAGGTTTTGTTCTAAGTATTAATGGGAGACTTGTTTCTCTGAAAAATCTTGGGAATTCAAAGAATTTTAAAATATAAGAAAGCAATAGAAAAATTATGAAAATTTTGGTTTTCTATTAATTTTCTTGCAAAAAACATTAAAAAATCCAAAATCATTATTAAAAGTTAAAACTGTTGCAGCGGTGAAGAAAGTTGTGAAAAGAGCGAGAGAGAGAGAGGCTGTCGTGAGATCAAAACCAAAGAACATGTGTATTACGATAACCCTAATCTCCCTTATAAAAGAGATTAGGGTAGAAAGGAGATTTACAAAATAAATCAATGAGAAATAAGGAAAATATTAAAGAGATCTTATAACTCTTTAATATTACAAAGAACCTCCTAAAACATAAAGCTTTTCTTATTCAACAAAAACGTTGAAAGAAACATTAAAAAATTGAAGTAGATTAAAAATAATTTTTTCTGAAAAAAAGGAAAAATGTCATTTTTTTGAAATATCCCAATTTTCCATTTTTTTCATTTTTCTTTATTTTTTTTCACATTTTTCTAAAAGCAGCTGGATACCTGTAACAATGGAAATAAGGGTCTACCTATACTAGAGCCCCATGACTTTATCAAAGGTTTGGTAAAGTTGAGGGAAATGAAACTTATGTGCCTTTTCTTTTTGTTAAGATATGTTTATAATCAGTTTTAGGTTTAAGAGGGTACTTTTGTAATAACTTTTCCTTTAGATGGTTCTCTTGTATCTTCTCCCTCTCCTCTAGTCTATATAAAGAGGAGTTAGGGCAGATTTCGAGGTTAATCAAATTAATCAGTTCTCAGACTTTATCATGGTATCTGTAGAAACACAAACCACAAGAATAGACCAAGGAACAAACACACGATGTACGTGGAAGAACCTCAGAACGAGGAAAAAACCACGGGGAAGCTCTAACCTAGGGGCACACCGCAACCCTAGGAGAGAGAAAATTCTTATTCACTTAATTCAACAATTACACATAAGTGAGAATATAAAGGAGAGAGGGGAGAAGCCGCCTAGGGTACCGAGCCGTCCTCGGTACCCGCGCCCAAGGGATCCGGATCCAGATATGGATC
>JAANDH010001759.1:0-25041 GCA_011799765.1 Nymphaea thermarum | reverse complement strand
GAGTATGTGCTTCCTTAGGTTAGGCCGCACTGTCCTTGAATTTAGGGGTCGGCTGATCTTGGTTATAATAAAAAAAAGTGTTTTTAAATTATAAAATATATATTATTAAATGGCAAAAAAACATCATTGATTTTAAAGCTTAACCATACCAAATGTCTTGGAGTATGACAAAAAACACCCGTTTAGCCAGTAAAAAAAACATCAATTGTTTTTCAGTTTGTTATATATGAATATCCCTTTAATTTAAAAATAAAATATATTTTCTCCTTTTTCACATATTTGTGTATCATTATTGAACGGAGCATTTTGAGTTTCGGTGGGACACCTATAAATGCATTGCATTCTATTTATATAAAAGTTAAAAACCATCGAACATTTAGAGGATACGCAAACACTGTTTTTTAAGATATTAAACCTTCTACGTGCTCGCTTTTTTCATTCTTAGAAAATATATACCGCCGGTGGAACACCTATACATTGCATTCTATTTATATAAAAGTAAAAAGCCATCGAACATTTAGAGGTTACGCAAACATTGTTTTTTAAGAGATTAAACCTTCTATGTGCTCGCTTTTTGACATGCTTAGAAAATATAAACAGGCAGTGGGATGCCTATAAATTACTTGGACCCTTGTATTCTCTTCAGAGCGATTAGCTGCTATGGACCAGAGGATGGATGTACCCCACGTACAGGGTACACTGCTGTTTTCCTTCCACAGAAGGGTTGACAGGCAGGAGGTTGGAGATCAAGTTCAGACAATCCAGAGGACGGAATGCAAATTGAGAGTTCTGCATGACTTGGGTAGGCTGGACTTCAACATGGTGCAGTCAATCCGCCAAAGACAGCTGAGGGAGTTCTCCGGGTACGCTTTCTCATTTTCTAGTGTAACAGATGTGAAGAACAGCCACACAACATGCTTTAACTTTTACAAAATACAAAATTCTTAAAAATATAATGCAATGCATTTATAGGTGTCCCGCCGCCAGTATATATTTTCTAAGAATACCAAAAAAAGAGCACATAGAAGGTTTAATCTCTTAAAAAATAGTGTTTGCGTAACCTCTAAATGTTCGGTGGTTTTTTATTTTTATATAAATATAATGCAATGTATTTATAGGCATCCCACCGGCGGTATATATTTTCTAAGAATGAAAAAAGCGAGCACGTACAAGGTTTAATATCTAAAAAAACTGTGTTTGCGTATCCTCTAAATGTTCGATGGTTTTTTACTTTTATATAGATAGAATGCAATGCATTTATAGGTGTCCCACCGAAACTCAAAATGCTCCGTTCAATAATGATACATAAATATGTGAAAAAGGAGAAAATATATTTTATTTTTAAATTAAAGGGATATTCATATATAAACAATTGATGTTTTTTTTACTGGCTAAACGGGTGTTTTTTGTCATACTCCAAGACATTTGGTATGGTTAAGCTTTAAAATCAATGATGTTTTTTTGCCATTTAATAATATATATTTTATAATTTAAAAACACTTTTTTATTATAACCAAGATCAGCCGACCCCTAAATTCAAGGACAGTGCAGCCTAACCTAAGGAAGCACATACTCGCTGTGTGGCTTCGCTACAATGGAACCAGATCTGATACGAGGGCCTTTTCTGGATCTGATTCGACCCGATTCCACAAATAATTGGATTCGCCAAGACCGGCCCGATTCAGCTACTGAGAGGCAGCAGTGCACTGTGGTTCTACTTAGGACCCGAACGGAGAGGACATGGATTCGAATTAGGTAGCCATGGGGCCCAAGTCCAATCGGATGCGTTTCATCAGTTTGTAGAAAGGGAAGCGTTTAAAGATGAGAGGGCGGTGGGGCCCGACCCGAACCGAATTATTTGGGAGCAGGAAAGGAAGGCAGGTAAGGCTTATTACGAAAACGTGAATTATTCCTGTCACTGTGTGTGCTCTGTGCAAAGTTCCATTAACTATTTTTTCGGCTCAATCAGAACTCCTTCCTTACAGGATTGAGCATAGCAGGCGGACAAAATCAAATCACACATAACACAAACCAGATCTCTAAAGCTTTTTCCAAAAAATGTTTTAGACAAAAAGTGAACTCTAATTAAACTAAAGGTAATTCAATTCAAGTTGTTTTTATGAAAAATGTTGAATTTTTTGTACCCTTAGTACTTGGATGTTACAAGAGCCATCCATTTCTTGTAATTCTCATAATTAAGAACATTATTAATCCCAAAACGATAAACTTAATATATGTTCTTTTACGAAATAGTCTTAACATTATATCTATTAGGCTAGAGTGCACAAAGTAACCCCTATATTGTTTATGTTAATAAAATTTATATTTTTTATTTTAATTGGGGTTTGAACCGGCCGAGCCCCGACTCTTATCGGACTGGCTGATCCCCGGCCGCAGCATCTGGACAGGACAGCTACTTCTAACCCTAAGGATTTGGTGACCCAAGGTAGGCACGTAACAGGATTCTTGTTCTTGTGCGCACCAAGTGAGGTGGGCCGGGCCATGCAATTGGGGATAGGAAAGTTTGACGCTTTTGGGTGGAGCCATGGTATTATGGGGTTCTTATGTTCCGGCTTTCAGGAATGGACTATGGGGGGGATGAGAACATCCAGTCCACTCGTCATTGGTCGGTAGAGGAGAGAGTCTTTATGGAACATGGTTTTTTTTTTTTCCCCTTAACAAGGCAGAAATATAATTTTTTTAAAGTTTTCATATAGGTTAAATAAACTTTTATGAAAATTGCATGTAAAATCAATATTTTGTTTTCCTTTTGGGTGAGCAAGAGCCCTCATTCCTCAACGTACATAACAGCCATGACTACTTGTTTGATATATATTACCAACATTCGAATAAGACTCATGTTCACATCTAACTGAATTTTATGATTAAACATTTCTATAACTAAAAGGAACAAGTGAAGGGACATTAGGGAACCTGTTGGAGCTCCAAACCCGTCTTCAAGTTTGCCCATTCATAATCACCACCATGTAAGAAACCGAGGTGACACTCACTTCGTCACTCCTTCAATACATCGTGGATGAAAACCCAAGAGACGCATGCTATTCTGAAGAAACTTCCGAGAGACTCTCTCATATGCCTTGTAAAGGTCAAGCTTGAGAAGACTGACAACCCTCTTTGGTCCAAAAATCTTTAGAGTTCACCATCTCATTGGCCAAGATGATGTTCAAAAACCAAATAGTAATGGAAGCTTAATTTGGATCCAACATCTGGACATTCTAGGTCTAGCCCTAAATGTCAGATCCTATGTCGTCAGATCTGGATCTAGCTTCAAAACTGAGACCTGAGTTAACCCCTTGCATTGCTATATGAATGCATCCACTCAAACTTGAGTTTGTCATCACAATAAGATTGAAAGCCGGACAAGTTGTTGTTCATCAAACTCCCTCTAGGCAATCTCAATGGTTTGAATACTTTCTTGGAGTTAGCCTTTTGAAATCAAAACCGCCAGCCATTTTGTCTTTGCACTTATGCTGTGAGGCTTGGATAAAAAACGAGATACAAGTACTGCACTTCTACAGTTTATAGTATATTGGAGCAGTGCCCATGAAAATCACCATTTTCTATTACATAATGATTACATTTTTTATCGCAGAATGCCGTGAGAATGCTTACTGGTACTGGGCTTTACTGTTTGCTTTGCAACTGCTGGATATTGCTGCGTCTCCATTTTAACAAACTCTATATTCTAATTTCGCATAAAAGTCAATAACAACTGCAGTGGTTCCCATTGATTTATTTGATTGCTAGCCTTCAATTACAAGTCATAATGCAAAATGCATTGAAAATTTAGACGACTGAAGATATTTAAATGACCATATTTGTTGCCAAATCGAAAGGATACTCAAACAAAACAATGCAAAGAAAGTGGATTTTAGCATATACGCATTTCTACTGTAGATTTGGAGGCATGAAAGAACAAATGTGCACGATCCATGAGCACNAATTTTCATCCATTATGACATTGAAACGACAACAATTCTTAATCCTTTCAGATTGTAAACATATTGGCGTTGAGTTGAGAAGATAGTTGGCTTGTCAAAAACATTTACGGTGCAACTTTCTACTTATTGTATCAAATGAGCAGTTGCACAGAAGGTTGGTCTTTGGTCTCAAGTCCTATTTGAAGACATCTTAACTTCTCGAAGGTAAACAAATCAATAACTAATCATGATTTTTGAATTCTCAAGATTTTGAAACCTAAGTTAAACCATATGGTGTTTGTATTCTATGGCAATGTTTCTCTTCTTTATCTCTTTATGATCACGTTCTTTTGATGAAGGCTAAAAGCTACATATTCTGTTTCTTCTAAGGGAACTACCATTCATTCTTTTGTTCTCTACATATTATGAGGGTGACGTGCAAAGATAGCTCATACTTGAGTGTTTTGAACATTCATAGAGCTTTCAACGTGTCATCTCCAGTTATGATGGATGTGGAAAAAATTGAGTGGGTAGACTTGCTTATACTATGTGCTTTGACATTTCTCCTTTATTTGATTTGTGGCTTACATGTAAATTCTTACATTGTTGACTTGATAAGTTGATTAACTTTCCATTCGTTTTCAAGTTAAGCTCATGGATGCTATCTACGGTCTCTTTATCATCAATAAATCTAGTGGACTAATCTTTTATAAGGTATGATTTGGATAATTGAAGTTTGTAGGAAATCAACAGTGTACTTGTTATGTTTTTGTATAAAGAGACATTTGCATTCCAAAATACAGTTTTCATTTCTTAACTCTTACATAATCATTGATCTACTCATAGTCCATGATTATGGGTCAGTAGGACGAACAATCACAAATGATGGCTTGTGAATAACAATTATGTAACGTTCAATGTATTCAATTTTCTAATAGCTGTTTCAAATGGTGGGTTGTACAAGTGAGTTTAATATCTTTTAATTAAACGTGGAGGGTTTTTCACCATAGAAGGTCATCATGAGTCTTGGTTACACAATGCATAGAACAAACTTAAAAAGTTGAAGTTCCTATAATTTTGACAACGATAAACATGAGAAACTAAATCTGATTTTTGTGGAAAGATTTTCTTTTTTCTTTATCATTAATTTTGATTGATCTTGCTGGGATTCTTTTTTTTGAATTCCTCTAGAACGGTTGCTTTTCAACCTTATCGTTAACATCATCTCTCAAACTGGAGATGTATCTAAAAGTCCAAGTTTGTTGCAGAACTTTGTAAAAGGTGATCATGCCATCTCTTTGGCTGTGATTCAGGGAGCTCAAATTTGCTTCATAAAGTTTTTTGTGAAGGCAGATTGTGCTTTGGCAGCGATTCAAAAAACCCAAGTTTAATTCCTCAAGATTTTCTTCACATGATCGAGTCTTCACTTTGGTGAAGAAGACAACCATGTATTTGGTTGTCTACAAGCCTCCTATATGGTGCTTCATTCTTTTTCGTCAAGCATTCTGCTCTGATACTAAACTAAAAAATAAAGAAGAAACAAAACAAATAAAAATCAGCAATGAAAATATTCTTTTCATTAAACGTGCATGGTTTTTCACCATGGAAGGCTACCATGGGCCTTGGTTACACAATGCATAGAACGAGCCTAAATAGTTGTAGTTCCTATAATATTGACAATGATAAATATGGAAAATTAAATCTGATTTTTGTAGAAAGATTTTTTTTTTCTTGATCATTAATTTTGATTGATCTTGTTGGGATTCTTTCCTTGAATTTCTCTAGAATGTTTTTCTTTCAACCTGATTGTTAACACTATAATTTTGGCAACGATAAACATGAGAAACTAAATCTGATTTTTGTGGAAAGATTTTTTTTTTCTTTATCATTAATTTTAATTAATCTTGCACGGATTCTTTCCTTAAATATCTCTAAAACGGTTGTCTTTCAACCTTATCGTTAACAGAACGAGACAAAGGTAGCAGAGGAGCAAACACGACAACACATAAGGGATTTTCTAAGAGATGCATGGAGGAGGCTGAACATGAAGCTGCTCTCGGCTCAACAACAACACCAACAAGCCGTCTTCTCTCATTCCTTCATGAACATGAATCTCAACATTGCGAGAGTCTCCCTGTGCATGTACGACTATAAAGATGACATTGGTGTCTTGTAGCAAGAGTCTATAGACTGTGTCTACTCTCTCATTGCCAAGTCCATCCAGACTGTCTAAGCAAACCATCAATCGGCGCTTTCCACTTTCAACCATGTTGGTGTCCATTAGCTAAATCCTACTTATGATGTTTTGTATCATCATGCAATAAAATATGTACATTAATACATTAAATTAAATACTCTCTCTCTCTCTCACACACACACACATGTATGCACCTAGTCATAATTTCTCTCTCATACCTGGTTCCAATCCAATCTCACCTTTACTACCACCATAATTATTTGGATTTAAATGAATGATGTTCTTGTTTGGTAACATGAACCAAAAAACTAAGTCACTAAAAATATTGACAAATGGGTCTAGTTCTATATCACTATGAAAAGACAAAAGAATTAACAAAGCATATATATACATAACAACTACTTATTATTTTAACTCAAACTTTATTAATATTTATATTTTACATTACGGAAATCAACACAAAAGTGAGTTTTATAAGTTAGAAGGATGTTATTGACTCTTAAAATCTTATTTCTGCATCCCAACACCACTTTAAGTAGATTTCTATCGTTTTGACGACTGAGATTCATGTCTATATTTTGTAATGTTAAAGAGCGCAAAACACTTTTTTTAATAATTTCTTGCAAGAGACCTTATGGAGTGGTCACGCTGAGCCGTATCAAACGGCGTGAAAGTTCACTCAAAAATTCCTATTTCATCGGGTGAAATTTGGCCCGCTCAAAACTCTGACCTGACAGGTCGGACTTTTCCCTCTCACGCGGTCACGCCCATTTTCCCCTCATTTCACCCGTCTCCTCCTCCCTCCACAGTCGAGAACTCCTCCTCCCTGGCATTCGAGAATATCTCCCTTCTCACCGGTAGGAAAGAGGGACGCAGTATTCCTGCGGGCCAGAGCTCCCACCGTCGCCGCTCCTCCACTGGGCCACCGTTCGCCATCGCCACATGTATACTCTCGCTGTGTCCCTTTTAGAAACACCCAAAATTTTTTGGGTCTTCCTCTCTTGCTCTCACTGTCTCCCTTTCTCTCTTGCTCTTGCTGATGCCTTCCTTTTTCTGTCTTTCTCTCTTGCTGTCGCTGTCTCCCTTTCTGCTGTTGCTGATGGCTGGATATTCTCGGCAGCTTTCCTTTTCACTGGCAGTGAAGAAGACTTCACCAGGTTCTTTTCGCCTCTCTTTCTCTTTCCGCATATCTTGTCTTTTGCTTGTTTCTGTTATGAGGAAAATCTGTGTGTTCTGTCTTCATTTTGCTATTAGGAATGTGTAGAAAGGAGTACAAGGCAGTACAAGCATCAATTTTTACTGCAATTGGTTTATTATTCCGCCCTGTGTATTGCTGTTTATTGCTGTTTTCGGTGCCCCGTTCAATTTCTCTGTTCCTGCTCTGTTTCTGCTTCCACTTCTTCATATTTTGTTCCTCATGATTCAAGAAGAGGCGTTTCACAAAACGTATTCATTTCATGTAATTGCATTCCCTATAAGCAAAGCGAGGTCTATTGATTTAAGAGGGAGTCCTAAGCCTCGTTCCAAAGATGGAGGAAGTTGTTTGTTTGAGGTAGACGTTGGTGTGATTCCAGCAGGGCTGCAAGGGAAGTTTGTTTTTGCTTGCACCCAATGTGCGGTCAGCTAAACATGAGTGGGCAATGGATTGCCCGAGGGCCGTTATTGGCTTGCACCGATGAATTAGTTATTTATGCATTGTCAGTTCAATTTTAATAGTTGATGCATATTGATCTGGCACTAGACTTAATGTAGCACTACACCTTGGGGGCGAAGAGGTATGGGGAGGTGCTGGCTACAACTTTTACTTTTAAACAGACAGACAGTAGAATGTTTAACTTATTCCTGGAGCCACGTCGTCAAAATTTGTCACAAAAAACAGGCACGGGTATTAAACGGCGAGGAAAAAAACGGGTATAATACGACAAAGTTTTATATCTCGGGAATAAAACGGGAAAAGTTCGGCAATTTTTTTTAAAAAATTAAACATTTAATACATCTTAAAAATTATAAAAAATAATAATTAATAAAAAAACGGCAAAAAACGGGAAAATAACGGAAAAAACGGGGAAAAAACGTATAATACGGGTATTATACGGGTATTTAACGGGTATAATACGGCAGAACTGTTTTTTTAAAAAAAAAAACGGGAATAAGACAGGTATTATACGGCAGAACTGTTTTTTTTTAAAAAAACGGGAATAAGACGGGTATTATACGGTAGAACTGTTTTTGGCGTTAAATACACGTTTTTTTGAAAAAAAACGGCGTTTTTTGTGACAATGCGTCAAATTAAGAGATGGGATGGTAGGCTTGAGATATTCAGAAAACATGAATATTTTTAAGTGATGGAAATCAGCTTGGCTTGCTCATGTTGCAATATAATAGGGAAGTCATGCTTTAGTTTTTTGTAAAAACATGTTAACCACTTCAACCATATTAATCTTACATTCTTATGTTTACAGTTTACACGAGTTCTCTATTTACCTTTGATTGGTCATGCATCCTCAACTGATACATTTGCCAAAAACTACAGGGAGTTGGACCACATTGTGTTAGTTCACTACCGTGAAGTGAAGGTTGATCAAATCTCCATCATGTAGTGCTGTAATGTTACTTTTTATTTGTTTCTCCACATGAAAAGTACTCTCATGCTTTGAGCCTGCCATCTATAGTTGGAAATTCATTTTTTCTGTACATTTTTTGGGTACATCAATTGTGTTATTTCTTTTTCGTTTTTAATCTTTCTGTACATCTTTTTACTCCGAAGCTCTAATGTATTGCAAGGTCTGATATTTTAATCAATTATAACTGAATATAATTTAGCTGCCAAAGAAAACTGTTATGTGAACAGTGGAATTCCTATCGGGGAAGGGTCTGCTTTCTAAACAAGTAGGAAGTCCTAGAATAACTTGCAAGAGATGGGTGCTCGTTTTCCTGATTGTACTAATCTCATCATATTTGTTTAGATATGCTAAACAAAGAATTTACATGGGCAACCTAGTGCATGTGGCGCATGAAGTCTGCAGTCCAGCATTTATTATTGATGAATGCAGGCTAACCTCCATCTTGGATAGGGAACTCACCATCAATTTAGAAGAATTAAAACATAATTTTATCCAGTTTACCTGTTATTCACTTCCATTTGTTGTTTTTCTCTGTTCATATTTGAATCTGAATATGTCAATATCTGAACAAGCAGATACAATTCTCACCTTGTTACAACTGGAGCTAGTTAACGAGTCAGACTGGCCAATGGGCAATGCTTGGTGTGTTGAAGCTTGTTGCTCATGTTTGTAGACAGTTGTAGAATCTGGTGGGCTTGTTCACAGACAGATGCATTATTTGAAGTTGAAAGTTAGTAGTGATTTACCTGTGGAAGTACTGAATACAGCTATAGTTGATTCTAGAAAAATACTTTGCATCAAAAAGCTGGAAGCAGTGAGATTTAAGTTATAACTTGTAGCCAGTGTTGCAAAAAACACGTCATGTTTTTTAAATGCCAGACAATTTTTTTTCATTTTTTCATTTTTTATTTGTTGCAAATTTACTTATTTTTTGATGTTTGTGTTACTAGTTTCTCACTTATTTTATTTTCCCCTCATTTTTAGTTTTTTTAAATTAAAAAAAAATACCGTATTTTTCCTGTTTTTTCTTTTTTTTTTCATGCTTGCCCTATTATACCTCAGAAAAATGTGGCCGTTTGAAACTTTGAAATGTTATTTGTGACTATGCTAATAACACAATTTCACGATGTCCATTTGTTGGATACAATTTAAAATCTGTCTAAAGCATATCCTTGACGACATAGTGAGCCTATAAAAATCAAGGCAAGCTGGACTCTTGTATTTCATGTTCAGTACTCTGAGCCTAGTTTATGTGCTTAACTTTGAACCTCTCCATAGGCCAAAACATGAGCAATTCACGTCTTTCCCCAGCTAGTTGGAATGTTGTTGATGGTGTTGATTTATTGGACTTTTTGTTCATATAATTGGAGGGATCATTCAAACTTGTTCATGGAGGTGAATTTGTCCTCTTATCAGCCAAGTGAGATGACCGATTTATTTTTATTCCTGCAGGCCTGATGCAATTGACAGAGCTCTCCCGAGGCCTGGAAGGCTGGGGAACCTCATGTTTGTACCTTTACCTAGCTCTGTGGAGTGCACAACCATCTTGAAAACACTATCGCAGAAAAGGCCGATATCTCCAGGTGTGAACTTTGATGAGCTAAGTGAACAAAGTGAAAATTTTAGTGGGGCTGATGTTCTTTTGCTCCTTTCATTCCCTTTTGATTATTTTTATCTGGTTGCACATTGTGTCCTCTAGCTAGGCATATGTAATGATGATGAACGTGCTTCACTCCGATGCTTATAGGTAGAGGAAGCTGCTATGGCTGCATTTGAGGAAAAGCAGAAGTCCGAGGACAGGATTAAAACAGGACATTGATGGCTTATCAACAAATCACACTTTGAGGAGGCCTTGAAGAAGGTTACTACTCCATCCGTCAGTGAAAAGGTAAAATGGCCGCTGAGAAATCACTCAAGCTTTGGTAAACTTTAAACTGGTCCTTTGAATCTTATGTTTTAAGTTTTGCCTTTGAGCAGCAAAGAAGATACTACAGCGAGATATCACTGTATTTTGGAAGGGGTTGATTGGTTGCAAGTTGGATCATGATTGTCATGGTTGAACACTCTGGAAGGCCATAGCTTGGTACAGCAGTAGGTATTGGGCTATCGGGAATGTGAAGCAGGTGAAAGCCTTGTGGTAGCTAGTTTCGGCCTCTGTTTCCGGACTCATCAGTGAGCTTGTTGCACTGGGTATGACCCATATAATGCTACTTTTTTTTTTATTGCCCACAACGTGGGTTACGACCCCTTTTACTGCATTGTAATTTTTTGATGTAACAGTGCTCCAATGAAAAAAAAAAAAAAATTATGTCTGTCTTTTTCCCACCCTTTGCACATTCCTACTGTTTGAGTGCTTGTTTTATCAGATGGATACGGTTTTTAAGATATTCAACTTGATCAATTAGTCATATGCTATCTTTCTTTTTAGTTCATTGATACCAAATAATAGAGAACCAATACCTGAAATGAGCAGCTTGTTGACGTGTTGGACACTAAAGGGTTTCATGAAAAAACATACTTTTGATTACGGTGAAATCGTCAATGACCTTAGAAGCAGAAAATCTTGCGAGGGTTCTTTGGTGGACTAGATGATATTTTGTTGATAAATTGAAACTGGATCTCATTTTCCGATGGTGGAAAACTGTCGATGGTAGTGAAATTCAGCTAAAGACTCCTTGACCTTTTATTTCCTGTGCTCTTTTCCTTTTCCATTTGCATTGGGTTGGATGAACGAGAGGAGCAATGTCCCCTTTGTGTGGAATGTACCAAAACAGGCTTGTAATGGGTTATTCCTGATTTTCGGCTTCATGCCTTGACAAGATCTGAAATTGTCATTAGTGTACGAACCTTTTGGAAGCTTTTTGTTTATCTTGTTAACGCTGAAATGCACCTTCCCCATTGAAAGTGTTGCTGACGTTGAATATGAGGAGGGATGCCTTCAGTCCTTGAGCTCATAGCTTTATTCTAAAGCTCATGCGTGTACTAGAATAATTCTAGGCCATCTTATCTGCTCGCATCGCATCCTTCAAGTTATGGGTCCAAAACATTCGGTTGCATATCCTTCTCTAAATCTTAAATAACAAACCTGCTGCTTTATAGTGAATTTAAGATACTTGCTTCCTCTGCTATTGGAGATGAAAAGACATCGTTTGATATTCACATAATACACCCAAAGAGTGACCCCAACTGGTGAATTGTTCCCTTTTCTTATTCCCTTTTTTATTCTTTTGCATTTTCCAATGGGTATCAGATTTTAGCTTCCACAGGACATCACATCTTCAAAGAAAGGATGTAAAATAAGCTCACAGAGTACCGAGTAATCCCAAACAAGAGGGTTCACTGCATTGGGACTTTTTGAAATCACTAGCTCTGTAGGGAGAGGATTCAATGCATTCCCCACTGCAAGTCTGTTTGCCTTATCTGGAAGAAGAAGGAAGATACTGGCAGTAAGCTATCCTACAGGCAGTAAATCCTGTGCAACTCTGTCAACAATAATACAAGATACACATAGAACGGCAACAATATCTGGTACTTACAGGACAACCAAACTGTGTACTTGCTGCGGCCTTAAATTCTCACACAAATGCATCAAATGAGCCAAAATCTCTTTCAATCAATTCCAGAAGAATCCCAGTAGGAACTCCTCCTCCTCCAGGCTTCATATATTCCCAGAAGAAATTGTGGTTCCATGCCTGCATACAAATCGGAAAAACTTTTTCTTACAAGTATGAGTTCAGCAAAAGCAGGTTCCTGTCTGGAGACCTTGGTTTTTTCATGATCGTAAATTTGTACAATCAGGAGCTTGATCTATCCTGGTTCTTAACTTTGCAATATGTTAGAATAGCAGATATAGAGTAACAAAATGGATCGACCTAAAAGAACCTAAAGAATCACATTTTGGAAACACGGTATAAGTCAATTTTGATCCATATCTTATTGTCACATGCCCACTGTATCCTGTGTAGGCAGGACATGGCACCAAAAGTAACAGCATACTTTATGAACAGTCAAACATATATGACATGTCCAATGCTATGTTGCTAGATTTATCTATTGCTCTTTGTGACCTCAATCTTATCACTATCTGCATTGTTTTTATCTATTGCTCTTTGTGACCTCCAATTTTTGGGGCATATTCATGAAACAATAAAACTATTATTTCATGAATCCACCTCAAAATTATGAAGCTCGGGACCATTCAGCAATGAGAATAATAACATACTATTCTGTGTATTTGGGTAAAAATTATGACATATTCATGAAATATTGTAAAGTTGTGCTTTATGAATTTGTCCAATATTAAAACAGAGATACAAACTATTCCTATTGCCAAACAGTACTTTAATATATATAATTTGCCAAAAGTTGGATGCAAATAATGGACGCCAAGCATCTGGAACATACCGTTCGTGTGTACTAAATTTATTATTTTCTAACTTTATATGGTCACAGATGAAATGTTGGAGAACGGACCTGTGAAGTAACTTGGATAATGTCATATGTCGAGTCACGCTACTTAAAAGGAGGATGGCCCTTTTTACCTGTTTTGAGGACAGCAGAACAGAAGGTGTTGTTCCGCCTCTTTTAGAAACAGCGTACCAAACCGCCTTTGGTAAGTCCATTGGCTTCTCTTTCTCATCGGTGGTCTAACAGGAAAACACGGGCGCGGTTTGGCCAATTAATGGCGACTCACGGTTCTATCTCCTCCCACGTCTGCGGGCTTCTTTGTTACTGGTTCTGATGAGCGCGACGTGTCCACTCCAAAGCCACCATGTATCGGCCATTAACCTCTCTCAATGGATGCGACTCCGCCTTTTTCCGCCCATCGCGCGATTTCCACGTTACATGGTAGGAAGCGTTTAAACTGCTGATTACAATCAGTGGGCTTCACTACGTTGATGCTTTTCTCTCCAGAGTTTAGTAAATGCTTTTCCCGAACACCTCACGGAGAGATACAACGAGGCTGCTGTGTTTCCGGCTTCCGAGCACTTGCTTTTCTGAATACCGACCACATCAGGCGATTGCTGCCTACCGGGATGGCCTCTGGTACGGCCGGAAGAATCGGCAGACGTGGAGGGAAAGGAAAGCGGGCTAATGAGTCGGAACCCATTAGTGGGGAAAACGTCAAGAGGCCAAAGAACGGAGGAGGAGCTTCAAGAGCGCCACATTCAAGTGCAGAGTCGGAAACGGGGAGGAGGGTTCAGCCGGGGAGGATTCGAGTACTGAAGGAAGGACAGAATGGGCCGGACGACAACTGCAACAGCAACGGTCCTGTTGTCTACTGGATGTTTAGAGATCAAAGGTCGAGGGACAACTGGGCATTGATCTATGCGATTGAGGAAGCCAACAAAAGGAGGACCTCCGTGGCCGTGGCGTTCAATTTGTTCAACAATTTCCTGGGAGCGAAGGCTCGGCACCTCGGGTTCATGCTCAGAGGCCTGCGCGAACTTGAACAGAATCTCAAGGCCCTAGACGTCCCGTTCTTCCTCTTTCAGGTGATCTTCTCAATCTCTCTTACGTCAATAAGGTGCCGCGAAAGAAAATGCATTTCACGTTTGGAACCGAGCGCAGGAACCAACCAAATAATGTCAAGATTTGATTGTTCATGGTACTTTGGTTTCAGGGTGAAGCAGTGGAGACCATTCCGGATTTCGTGAGCGGGTGTGATGCCTCCCTCCTGGTCACGGACTTCTCGCCCTTGCGTGATGTTCGGAAATGGAAGGATACCATCTGCCAAAGACTGGCCGACGGCACCGCCGTGCATGAGGTGGACGCCCATAACGTGGTTCCCGTTTGGGTCGCGTCGCAGAAGCTAGAGTACAGTGCCAAAACTCTCAGAAGCAAGATACACAAGCTGCTACCTGAGTATCTCGTCGAGTTCGCTTCGTTGAATTCGCCCACCTGTAAATGGGAGATGGAGCTTCCTGCTGATATAAATTGGGACCGCTTAATGGCGAACGTTCTCAGGTAGGACGCCGGGAGTTCAACATTCTCGTCTGGTGGCCTGCTTATCTCGTCTCTTGTATATACTGCTAATTCACTTTTCGCTCAGGAGAGGTGCAGAGGTTCCTGAAATTCAGTGGTGCGAACCAGGGGAACAAGCGGCATTGGAAATGCTGATGGGTAGCAAGAACGGGTTCTTGACTAGTAGACTGAAGAACTACTCGACCGACCGGAATAATCCCATGAAACCAAAGGGGCTTTCGGGGCTCTCACCGTACCTGCATTTTGGGCAAGTCTCTGCACAACGATGTGCTTTGGAGGCGGGCAAGTTTCGGAAGATGCATCCACAGGTTTGAAGGCGTTCTTTCTGATTCGTGGATGTCTTTGTGGACTTGTTACCTTTTGTCTTCTTCATATTAAATTCTTCCATTGATCTGGGGTGGCAGTCATGGTACAGTTACCAGGAATCCGGCTTCCTGTTTCTCGCTTCCCACTGCTTTTTTAATCTCGTCGCGTGTACTAATGCAGTAGATAACTTTCGCTTCACCACTTCCGCTTCATGTATGCACTGGCAACTGTTCTGAATTGCATGCCATAGCCCCATCGACAGCTATTAGTAGAACGGGGGTACTGACTAAGGACAAAAACGGGGAAAATTTAGAATAATCAGTACGCTGTAAATTGTCTAATGCTTTCGAAGTAGTGTGGCTTTGTTTCTCCTTGCATGTACCGCATGAGAGAGTTTGTACTTCTTGCTTCCGTTGTGGTCTTAGTTTGCTTTGTGAATTTTCAAATGGTTAACTCGATATTAATCTACGGTTATGTTTTATATTGTGCTCCAACTTTTTGTTTTCTCCACTGCAGTCAATCGACGCATTCATGGAAGAGATGATTGTCCGGAGGGAACTGGCTGATAATTTCTGCTTCTATCAGCCAAACTATGATTCGTTAAAGGGTGCATGTGACTGGGCCCAAAAGACTTTAAAAGATCATGCTGGAGACAAAAGAGAGCATGTTTACATGTGAGTCATGTCCTCCAGTAGGTGCTGTTTAGGCTGTAATTTCCGTACAGTTTTCCTCTCACCACATTTAATTGCTAGACTGTGATGGAATTTGCAGATTGGAGCAACTCGAAAAAGCTGAGACAGCAGACCCGGTAAGCTAATCAATCTTTAGATGTTCACAGAGTAAGATCACATGCTAAACATGGATGGTGCACTCAACTCTCGAGTTCTTTCACTTTCATATATAAACATTGCTTTTCTTCAGCAGGGAATTTTCCTTGCGCCTGGAGAGAACTGTGCAACTTGTTCAACTGTTGCCATTTTTGTTTTACGGAACAACTCCATCAGTTTTTCCTTTAGATGTACCTTTCTCTCTCCAATCTTCGTTTATCTTCCACTTATTTTTAATATGTATATTGTACAGCTGTGGAATGCAGCCCAGTTGGAGATGGTATACCATGGAAAGATGCATGGTTTCATGCGGTAATAAGATTACTATGCTCCTCTACTTGATGTGCATGGTTTTCCTGTGGCATGTGTTTCCAATTTGAGTATGTGGCTGTCAAGCTTATACTATTTGCTTGGTCATACCTCAAACAATCCAAAGTACAAAAAACTTCAACAATCTTAGCATGACATTTTGAGAAACTCAGAAATTCAGAATTGATCTTTAAGCTAAGATAAATGCCTAAATATCAAATAATCTATAGTTGCAAACGATTCATGTTATGCGAAATAAAGAAATAATTGCCAGGATGAAAGCTCGTGGATTAGGAGTAGCTCGAAGGAACAGGCAGCAATTGCAATATAAATTCTATGTGCAAAAAGAAATGCCTGAGCAATGTTTCGAAGTATCGTGTGGTCACAATCCTTAATTTGCATTTTCTTTTAGCCATGGTAAAATGCAGTCATCGTGACAAAAATGGGAGCAAGGGAGACGCTATGTTTATGATTTATCATAAATTTTCTAAACTGAGTTTTTCTTGGTGTTCAATCTAACTTTTCTTTTTAATTCTCATGGTGTGCTGCCGGTTATGAGAAGCCTTTATTTTATTTCTTATGGGCATGCTCAATTGCATATCTAATCAACTCACTTAAACAATATGCAGAATGTACTGGGCAAAGAAAATTCTTGAATGGACTGCTGGACCAGATGAAGCACTTTCAATTGCAATACATCTAAATGACAAGGTAAATAGCGATAACAATGATAGTGCAACAGTTTTTTTTGGTTCTGCTCAAGCTCATAGATGGTAGTATACACTTGTTGCTGGATGGATATATATCCTAAAAATAATCTGATAATTAATTGCAGTATGAAATTGATGGAAGGGATCCGAATGGCTATGTTGGCTGTATGTGGTCAATCTGTGGTGTTCATGATCAGGTACTTCTTTTTCTCCAGCACAAATTGTTGTTTTACTGGTATTATTACACTGTTCAATTTGCTGTTCTGATTGTATACCAAGATCACAGCTGGTGCTCATTCTTTAGTAGGTTTTATAGACAAGAGTTTTCTGCTGTGCAGAATATCTCCAGAAAAACGAAAAAAGACAGAGAGAAAAAAACCCACCAAGTGTGAGCAGCTATATCATCAACAAAAAATCAAGGGATGGTCGAAATGGCAAGCTGCCAACAACTATGCTACTTGCCAGCTCATGTGAGCTGGAAGCATTCTGAGAAAATGAAGTGACTTCAAGGCTCAAGCTTTTGGTTAAGAAATTTAACGATACATAGATACACAACTTTTGTCTATTACCGATAAAACACTCACGCACACACACACTTATTATACAGATTGCTGCGTTGATGCTAAATTTTTTCAATACGCATTTTCAAGCTTCACAGTAACTGAAGCGCCTGTGCTTGAAGCTTGTGTTTTAGCTATGCTACCACCGTGAGCAAACCCAAGCATTCAGGTTGCAATGTCTGATTTACACTCTTGAAACTTGAAAGAGTGATCAACCTTATAGAACAAGACACGATAAAAGATACGCACTTTGCATAGTGCAGCTGTCAAATAGAAGACAGCTCACTATTTGTAGTAATTCAGAGAATCAGTGTAATCGGATTATTAACTGGGCACAGAAAAATCATACTCATCAGAAGGCTTCTACAAGGCGGCAAGCCACTTCCTATTATCAAGAAGCTTACCTTGCAGTTCATTCCTCCCCGCGAAGCATCATTTGGTCCTTTCTTGTATTGTGTTTTCTATAGTTTAATTATGTTTTTCATAAATAGTATATTTGCTTCCTTGCTGATTATATTTTTCTCCTAACTTGCCTACATTTTTCACTTTTATTTTTTTGCCTTTTCTTTTCTCTTACTTCCATAGTCATTCTAGGAACATAATCCCCTTCCTGCTTCGTGGTACTCTTGGACACTCGTTTTCTGTGATTCTGCTGCTCCTATTGTATATACTCTATAAATCATATCCTGGTTACATCAAGAATAACTTTATGAGATCCTATGGGCTGTAATCAAAGTCAATCAACTCGGGATCCAAATGAGGAAGAACTTTGCTCAAACTGACCAGAGATAGAAAGCTGTGAGTATGGAATTCAACGCTGTGGGTGGTCCTTGCGTGCTCTTTAACTATATATGCTTGTTACATCCTACCCTTGACCTGAAACTGCACTGTATTTTTGACCTGTGAAGAGTTTGTTAATAATCCATTTCTTTTCCCCTTTTCCTAATTTTTGTTAACTTATTTGGGGCAAGGAAGAAACCTGCATTGCAGGGGCACTTCAATTTATGTGTGCATGTCTTTCTATATGCTACTTGAAATGGAACAGTACAAAAAAGGGAACCAATCTTGGGTCCTTTTTCCATGACAGATCTAGTTAATTTTGAACTTGAGGTCTGATTGCCCTTTTATCCAGTCTGACTCTCCTATCCGAGCTCCTGCATCAGCACATTTATGTTGAAAATGCTATAGTGGTCAATATTGTCATGACATTTTCCCTTTTCTTCCACCTCCTTTTGTTCTCTTTAATCGTCCTACTGTTTGCAACCCTGGCTTCAATTTCATGCTGATCATTTGAAGTTCTCTACGTACTGTGAACAGGGATGGCAAGAGAGGCCAGTTTTTGGAAAAATACGTTATATGAACTACGCCGGCTGCAAGAGAAAGTTTGATGTGGATGGATACATCTCCTACGTGAAGAGGCTTGTTGGAGAAATGAGGAAAAAGAAGTCGGGTGTCCAAAATGTGCCTTCCATCGTAGAAGTTGCAGCAAATTGAAAAGCATGCATTCAGGTTTCATTTCTCTTCTTGTACCCCGGTTTTCAGCCACCCAGTTGATGTACCTGCCATGGCCTCAGTTTGCCATTCTCGGGATTTTTCTTGACGCTTCTGTTGCTGAAGAATCTATTCCTTTCATCTGAATCTTGCCAAATGCAACATTAAGGAACCTTTTTGGTGGCCATGCTAGTGCATGTCTCCGGAGGTGGATTGAGCTCTTTCAAGTTGAAGTGGAAAAGTGCAAAGAGTTCAACAAGCGCACTGGGAGACTCATAGCACCTCATCATTTCCGATTCAGGTGGTTTTTGCAGTTCTGAGAACCCCATTCAGAGGCTCATTGTTAGTCATTATTCACTGCCCCATGTGATGTCTGACCAAGAGGTCGTTGTAAATGTCGTCTGGATCAAGTTCTTATAACCATCTCACTTTCCCAACGTTTAAGCTTCTCGAACTTCATCACGGAGATCATTTCTTTCTTGTGTTCTCCTTGCCAGGTTGGACATGGGCATCTTTAACTGTATGACATGCCACTTTATCAATGCAATTGTTCATCTAGAAGCCTTGTCTTGAGTACTGTTTCTGCTGTCCGTTATCAGGCAATTTTTGATGCGATCGCACAATGCACTTCTTCTGTTTTTTTTTTTTAATGGCAAGAGGGGGTTAAGCAAACTCTACTGGTTTATTCAATTGGAAGGAAATAATAATGGCAGCTATTTTTAATCTAACTGCATGAACAGATCCACTTTAGAATGATGTAATTTAGAGGTTACATATGTGAGTGCTGATGGCTACTTGTGGAGTGTTTCAAACAGCAGATTGACAGTCTCATTTATCTTAAAAACGAACTTAAATTTGTGGCACTCTCAGCCTCAGGGGGTGCAACAGGAGAAGGGGCGGCAAGCTGATGATGACAAACTCTATGACGAGATGTCTCGTGATATCCTTTTGTCAGGCACTTAAATACGTTCTTGAGGTCATTTGAATTGAACTGGATTTGAGTTGGAGGTTGTGTCGGAGACATACGTTTAAAACGGTATGCTTAAAACGTTTTGTCTCAGGTTTGATGGAAGCAGAATGACACAGGGAATAGTGTCACGGGACATTCGGTTCCGGTTATTTTGGTACGAAGCGAGTGGATTCGGGGTTATCTTCGTTAGTCCGACGCAGGACAGGCCCTTAACACGCCTCCGTCGCGGCGCCAGTCGCCACCCTCTCTGTGAAAGGCGCACGTACCCACCTCTAAGCTGAGTGTTTAGAGCGAAGCAAGTCGGTCCACATCTCGCGGTCGAGTCCACCGAGAACTCCAGAGGGAGAGAGAGAGAGAGAGGAGAGAGATCATCGGCGGCAGCAGCATCGAGCATCTAGCGGCGTTGCTTCGGCGGCAATGGGCTTTTCTTGGTCGGCCATCCCCATCTCCATCTTCTCTGCCTTCGTCGGCGGTGTCATCATCCTGTTGCTCTTCGCCGACTACTTCCGCCGAAGAAGGACAGACGTCCAAGTGATGGCTTCTGCCGCCACCGTGGCGACAAGCACAGCCAAGCAGAATCAGAAGGCATCCTCGTCTTCGAAGGCCCTCCACTCTCGGAAACCCAATGTTAGATCGCATCGCCCTGCCTCCGCGGTGGACAAGGTGCGGTCACACCAGCCGTTACTTAGCAAATGCCGCTTCTGCGTCCACTGTCGTAAATTTTGTTTTTTGGGATTAATGATATGCTGATGATCCTCCATTTGCAGGAGAGCGCCAAGCGCCATCACCCGTTGGATCTGAACACTTTGAAGGGCCATGGGGACTCCGTCACTTCTGTCGCTTTCTCTTCCGACGCCCAGTGCTTGGCCACAGGTGGAATCGGCATGCTCAATTGTTGTCCATTTACTCTTTTTACACCGTTATCCTTCTTTTCTGTTGCTCAACACTCTTTCTGCACCATCCACCGTCGTGGGGTTTCTACAGAAGGAGGCGACCGTAATCTTGATGCCTCCTCCAGGCTCGTGAGAAAAGGAAGTTAGTGTTTGAATGGTTTCGTTGTTGTCGTTGGTATGTTGTATCCCCGGGCATACTTTATGTTTCCTATGGCATCGTTCTGCTGATGGCCTAGGTTCGCTATTAAAAAATTTGAGTCACATAGTAGTGCAATTGTCTTCAAAATCTTGTTCAGCATTTGAAATATCTGGCCCATTTGACTGTCAATGTTACGAGGAACTACCGATCTACGTCTAGTTTGTCGTCTATGATGAATATGTATACCTTTCCTCGTACTGCTGCTGTTGTGTGTAACTTCATGCTTTCATTGGTGAGGATGAGAGTAAGACTTCATTATGGAGCAAATGGTGGAAAAGGAAATCTTGCAGTACATTCGTATGATTGTAAACCAGGCTGTATCTGTCTGCTGCAACTAAACTTTGGATACTGTTAACCTACGTAACTTCGGCTTCTGAGCCTCTGAGGCGATTGTATTAAGCTCGAAGGAGAGCTTCAGTTAGAATGTCTACAAGCTGCTCTTCAGACTTCAGGAACTCAACTTGTATGTCTTTCTTGGCAACTTTTTCTCTAACATAAACCAATTTCAATGTGTTTAGTTTGACACTGGATTGGCGGCCAAATATGTTGCTCCCAAGTTGTCACATCTTAATGGTATGCCTTGTTGTGGTGTCTTTAGTTCTCTAGTGAGAGATGGTAACCAAACCGTTTCAGAGATAGCTCTAGCCTTGACTTTGTGTTCAGCTTCAGTCGCTTGACTGAACAACAGTATGTTGTTTATTAGATCTCCAAGAAGTGCTATTTCCTCCAAACATTGAAACAAACCCATCTGTAGACCGTCTGTTGTCCGAGCAACCAGTCCAATTTGCATCTGAATAAGCTTCGAAAGTCCTCTTGTGATTTTTTGTGTTTTTGAGGCCATAAAGGAAAGTATATTTAAGATGTCTAAGTATTTGTTTGACATGCATCCAATGAATACTGGTTGGCTCATGCACACCTTGTTGACAAAGTGAGCAGTGGCCAACCCACGTTGTATCTAGTGTGACCAGTTGCCCACACCAGCCTACAAAATTTATATTATTTACACATGGAAACTTCATTAGTTTTTAATTTTTTACATAAGGGTGCCCCTTAAAGTTTGAAATTTAAACTTAGAGTGCCCCTTAGCCAGAAATTTCTGGCTCCCCCACTGAAAGTGAGCAATATTTGGTCTGAGGAAGGGCTCAAATGATACTGTGATATATAGAGTCATCATGTAGTCTTTCACCATCATATATTGAAAGTGAGATATTTGGAGCAGCAGTGTAGCTCAACCTTGTCGATTCAAGTTTTAGCTTGAGGAGGTATGTTAACCTATTAACATTGGTGACAATGTGGATGATGATAAATACAAGGCAGTGGTTATAGGCAATGATGATGGAAAGCCATTATTGTATAATCATCAAGATCTTGAATTTAAGGATCTAATTTGTGAGCCTCCTTGATATATAAATTTTGGTCCTCTCTTCTTTGACTATTGAGTATTGAGTCAAGAAGAACAGAACAGAGAGAGGCTCTTTTTCGTTGATGTAGGTGTTGCTTTGCTAAACCACGTTAAGCTTGCTCTTGTTCTTGTTTATTTTTCTTTAGTATTTCAGACACTTTGTCTTAATAATTAATATATGCTGTGTAGTTTCTATACTTAGAATCATATTGGTGCTTCACCAATTTGTAAGGAATCTTCTACATACCAATAAGTTTTTGCTGCTTCTGTTCAGAAATAAAAAGAAACGTTTTGGTGGTTTATTGTTCTTCTAGACAGCTTCTTGCCTCATGTTATTTTGGATTTCTTTGCGAAATCTTATATAAGTTTTTCTGTTTTTCAGTTTGTGCTGATGGAGTTGCAAGGGTATTTAAGCTGGATGATGCGATGGGCAAAAGTTTTAAGTATGTATAGTGAATACGTGCTCGTACTGATTACTTCATTGTTTGGTTTGGTGGTTGGATTGGTAAAGTGGCCTTTTCTAGTTGAAGGGGCATGTCTTGTGGATCTCATAGCAGCAGGATATCATAGAAAAAAGAATATATATACTTGCACTTTTTTATGTTGGAAATTTGGAATTGACGATTTTTAGAAAAACTGGTTACAACTGAGGATGTTAATTCTTTCTTCCATGCCTCTCTTATGTTGGAACAGGTTTCTCCGTGTTAATTTGCCTACTGGAACTCATCCTACAGCAGTTACATTTTGTGAGGGAACCTCATCATTCATTGTAGCTGCACAGACACTGTCTGGTTCTTCTCTACATATGTACGAAGAAGCAGTTGCCAAAGCTGGTGATGAATCAAAACAACCAGCCAAGCTTCCACTTCCTGAAATAAAATGGGAACATGTTAAAGCACATGAAGGGAAGGCTATTTTAACTCTATCTGGTTCCAAAGCTAGTTATGGTACGGCTGATGGGAGCACAATCGTTGCATCATGTTCAGAAGGTGCTCTTTGATCTTGTAAACATAATTACATTTTTGTGCTGGTACTTGGCAAACTTAGTTTTTGTTTGTCTTAACTCTTAACTAGTACTATCTCAACATTATCTCTTGGTTGTGGTTCATCGGTGCCCTTATAATGTGGTTGCATGGCACGTAGCCCATGATTGCCCCCTCACAAATGCTCTCTCTCTCTCTCTCTCTCTTCTCTTTCTCTCTCTCTCTCTGAGACAGTGTCAGTGTGGTTCTTCTTGCGGCAGCATGCTTACATTTGTTTTGGTACCATGGAAAACAACCGGTGGGTACTTTGAGCATTTCTACAATTGTGAACTTCTTCTGTGTCATATTGTTTAATTGAGGATTCTCATCCAGACCTTGTATGTTTGCAGCATTGTCACACTTATGATTAAGAGGCAAAAACCATATTTGGTTCTTACACAATTTATTTGCATTGTGAGCATTTATTTTCTTTTGATTGTTAAGGCATCGCCTTGTCCATGCCTAGGCGTGAGTCCACAGTCCACACTCGTTGCCTAAGTCCATCACTTAGCTAACGGGTGTTAGACTGGCCCTAGGTGCACCTAGGCTGGACTAGTCGCTAGCACGCCTAGTCCATGGGAAGGTGAAAAGTCATCTTCCCTTCAAATTAAAGTCCTGTAATTATATTATACACTGTTATACTGTATGTACTTATATTATGTGCAGCTATATTATATAACTTCTGTTCTTGAAGTACAGTTTGCTATACGTTAATTACATATTCTATATCAACTCATCAAGTGGAAGTTCAGCCATACGTTAAGCACATATTCCATAAATGATAAAACCATGAATTTCTGTATATATCTTATGTGCTCTAAAACATATTTTTGGAACCTTTGCCAGCCTTCTTACCCATGTTAAAACCTAGGTTTATGGTAAAAATATCACCAATTTCTCATGTTTAGTGCATGTCTAGTAACCAGAGAAATATGTGCAGACCTCACTTCAAGATAGTTTGATGTTAGAGCTGAAAAAAAGCAGTATGAACTATGCAGTGATAGTCCACACATGAAACGTAAAACATTTCCTAAATAACTATGTTGTAAAAATCCTCTTTGATGCATACACTTATCTATTCATGGTCATCAAATATTTAGTACACAAGTGACAAAGTAAACGTTTGTTGAATATGGGTAAATTTCTTCATCTTCATTTACAGACTAAATGCAATTCTCGATTATGGCAACTAATTTTAACTAGATATGACTTGATTTCAGAAGACCTCTCAAAGAACTGAAGTGTTAGTAACAGAATATAAGTCTGTTAGATATTGGATGCCTTTTAGGTTAGGCGCGCCTAGACACCTTGACAACTACTAAGGATCCACAATATGTTTCTTATAAAGAGACTGTTCATGTGATCCACAATGTCCTACTTACAAAAGACTGTCTAAGTCATATTTGAATGATAAGATGTTAATCTGATCCAGATCCAATGAAAAGTCATGTCTGTTACAAGAAGAAAAGTCATGTCTCTTAGGAAATGAAAAGACATGTCTCTTGAGAGATGAAAAGTCATGTCTCTTGAGAGATGAAAAGTCATGTCTCTTGAGAGATGAAAAGTCATGTATGTTGAAAGATGAAAAGTCATGTCTCTTGGGAA